>JAVJIF010011633.1:0-165673 GCA_038442645.1 Agave tequilana
TAATCTCCACATTGTATATATCACTGCAGAGAGAAGAGAGAGAATCCAAGAGTTTTGTTGGGAGAAGAACAAGAAGCAACCGAGCAATTGTTGTTTCTTGTTTGCTGCTGCTGCAAGGGAGACAAGCATGGGACAATGCTTTGGAAGAGAGGAGTACGCATTTTCATGCTTCTTGTGTTTGATCTTATATAATCTCTTGCTAGCTAAGTTTGATATGCTAGCTCATAGTAAAATCAAGTACTCGTACAATATGTATATAGTACAGTCACTAGCATACTCATAGTAACTGAAAGGTGTTGGTATGTTTATAGATTAAAACCTTATATAATCCCTTGCTAACTAGCTAGCTAGCAAAGTTTGATATGCTAGCTCATAGTAAAATCAAGTACTTGGGACAATATGTATATAGTACAGGGACTAGTATATTTATAGTTCAGACTGAAAAGGTTGTTGGTATGTTTTAGATCAAAACCATATATATCTTTTTCTCAAAAAAAAACCTTATATAATTTCTTGCTAGCTAGCTAGCTAAGTTTGATATGCTAGTTCTATTGTGACGAAAATTGATATTCTATGACACCAATTATTACTCTCAGGATGACGTTTGCGAAACCTGACAATATGATCAGTACTTGCAAAAGAAAACTATTGTAAAGTAAACTAGTAAACCTAGACAAAAGAGTAATAAGAAAAAATACGAGGATTAACTGATTCGGTCCAAATTTGGCTTATGTCCACGGGGAGAGAACTTAAGAGAGCTTTATTAATAACTTAGTATAAAGAGATCTAATTTTCTCTTGATGCAACAAGAGTATTCACCTTCCTCCTTAATTTAGATTTAGATTATAAGAGTATTACCTTATCTTTGTGCATCTTCACTTTGCTCCTCCTTTACTTGGCTTCCTTCTGATCTCCTTAGTGTCTCCATTTTTTCTCCTGGAGATCAGCTTGCTTGAGGCAATTACAATGCTTGGTACAACCTTTATTTATACGATTTTACAATACAACTCTTATTTGGATTATGAGATGTTCTTGGCCTTTGAATGGTTGAAGAATTTTGATCATTCCTTTTAGGAGTTGATCTCCTTGATTTAGAAGGATTTTAGACCATTTAATCTTTAGAAACAAACTTTCATTGAATAGAAATTTAATCCAATTCGTATTCTACCAGAATAAGAAAACTCGCAATCGCCTGAAAAGAAAATTACTTCATCTTAATTTGCTCTTTCTGCTTCAGGTTTTCGTCTTCTCCAACTCATTTGAATTTTCTTACACCATCATCTCCTCTTGAAAACAAAGCAAAATCCTAACCTGTTCATAGTAAAATCAAGTAGTTGTACTATATGTATATAGTATAGTGACTAGTATACTCAATAGTACAGACTGAAAAGGTTGTTGGTATGTTTATTGATCAAAACTTTATATGATCTCTTGCCAGCTAGCTAGCTAGTGAAGTTTGATATGCTAACTCATAGTAAAATCAAGTACTTGTACAATATGTATATAGTACAGTCACTAATATACTCATAGTGCAGACTGAAAAAGGTTGTTGGTATTTTTACAGATCAAAACCTTACATACTTTTGAAATTAAAGAATCAAACAGGAGCATTATTTTGCTTTTGAATTGCATGATGATTACAATTATAATTGAGCTGCATGCACAACAGTACAAGTTTTTGGAGTTGGCTACATAAATCTTGTTTTTATTCTATTAGACAATATTAGTGATCAAGTTCTGATTAACCATTCAACGACTAAAACAAACATATTTACTTGTCTCTGTCAATATTTACCAATTTCCATTTCAGTTTGGTTCTCTCTCATTTTATCCTCGTAAATGCATTCATTTCTTATTCTATCTCTCATTGTATATTGATTGTATATCGGGATCTTTTACAAAAGCATATGTAAATATACATATTTACATATTATATATAGGCATGCTTATAATTGTTTGCATTTATAGTGTATCCTCGTGACATATAAACTATATAAATGTAAAGATGAATTATTTGTTTAGCATGGGTAATTCTTTTGCAAAGGTGTAGCTAGCTTTAGAATTGGAGAACAAATCTTTTAATAATGCCTATAAAATATTCAAGGTCATAAATATTTGAAGCATCAAGACAATTGAGTTATCTTATCCGAATCAAAATAATGCAAAGGCAAGATTCACACCAAATATAACCCAATATTATTGTCCCTTGTACCTCATATATATGTTGGCCCGTACTCATCACAAGCGAGCTCATGCCAACACGCGACATATTTTTTTGATTAATTTTGAAGTGTGGGTACTCACCCCAGTCTGAATGACCACACGTTAGGTTGCAAACGGACGCGGGTCCATCTTGTCTGCGTGGGATCCAACTCAATTCTTACATGCTAGTAATAAAACCTAATGAGTCTAATCTAGGTATGAATTCACCAAATATCTGAATATGTATTTTGCAATGCATAATGCATCTTTTTAAGTTAGGCCTCAGATTTTGAATTAAATAAGCGCTATGGTTAGACGGTGCGATATTTTGAAAAAATTAATGAAATTGATATGGGAGGGTTTTTCGTCTTGAAATCTGAATAATATTTGTCACTTCAACTAGGTTTTCCGAGTATTTATAGAAAGGAACAAATGAAATGAAATTCGTTCGAATTTGCCCACTCAAGATATCCCGAAATCCTAACTCTCTCTCTCTCTCTCTCTCTCTCTCTCTCTCTCTCTCTATATATATATATATATATATATATATATATATATATATATATAATTTTAATTTTCATAAATTTTATTCTTTTATCTGAAAAGAAGCCTTTATTCTATTTCTATATTCCTTCTAGAGCTAAAGACTAAATTATTATACAAAAATAGGAATAGAACAGATTCATAGTTCTATATCCTGTTATGGAACTCCTGCTTTAGAGAAATATCATATAAAATTGACAGTTCACCACCAATTCACAACTAAAAAAAATAAAGCATTTACTTTCCTCGTAAGATAGCAAAAAATGTGAATTCAGATATGTAAAATCCACGTCTAAGCAGATACAGATACTAATTCGGATATGAATTTTGAGAAGTTCGTGGAATGGATACATATATATTTAAAATCCGGATACAGATACAGACATCTGTATACTAATAAATATTGTTTTAAATACGAAGATGTGGATACAAATATTCGCATAGGGATTGTGATTATATATATATATATATATATTTTACCTTACAGTTGAGAAATTTCTTGAGACCTATAGATAGATTGTTTTGTTAAATGATGATGATTTGAGAATATACAAACCAATTAAATTATTTTTCCTTACAACTAAATGTTGACTTACTTATGTAATTTAATTAAGCAAAATTACTTTCTTCTCAATTTTACCATAGTATTTTGTTATTACATTGCATTTTATGTTTTGTTAACTAACATAAATTGTGATATAAGTAAATCTATTTAGCCTATTCGTAACCGTATCTTATATATATCCGTATCAGATTCACTAATATTCGATTCAAATCCAATATTCGATTTTGGCATATACGGATATCAATTCTTCATATTTGACAATATCTATATCGGTATATGTATCCAAAAGTTAGAAGAAGATACAAATATCAATTTTTCATATCCAACAATATCCGATCTGTAGGGGAGAAGATAAAATTTTATTGATAGAATTTTTTAACTCATTGGAGAGATAGCCAGAGATTTGAAGTTAAACGGCCTGCACAATAAAAGGAGCATCACTGAAGGCATAGAGTGATCGACCGATGTGCACAAGGTGCACATTGGAAGAAGAAAGGAGTAGGGTCGGTCGATCCCCAGTCGATCAACATGCACAACAGTGAGGATAGGTGAAGTCAGTAGACTGCCCGGTCGACCGACCAGAAGAAGCGTAGCGCAGTATGGTGAAGTTGGTTGACCGCTCGGTCGACCGTCCAGAACGCAGATTTGGAGCCTTAACAATTAGCGGTCGACCAGGTGACCGACCGCAGATCGGTTCTGCCAGTTTCCTATTTGAATTCTGACCTCATTTCTGATCGTTTTCAGAGTTTTTGGTTTTTGTTTTTTAGCGAATTCTCTGGCTATATATTCAGATGTATTGTCCTCATTGATTGTAACCTGATTTGGTGAATTATATTGGAGAGTTCTAAGGTTATTTTCGTAAGAGAATTCTGCGGCCACTTGTTTAGATTCTCGATTTAGATTTTTATATCAATGTGTAACCCTTGTGACTCTGTAGTTTGAATAAGATCTTCTCCCTTCTACCCCGAGGACATAAGAAAGTTATCAAACCTCCTTAAAATTATTTGTTCTCGCTTTCTCGCTTTGTATTTTTGTTCGTGCTATATTGGTTCGTGATTGAATTTTGATCTTGGTGATAGGTGCGTTGAATTCCTCCAAAATGGCGCAACATATGGTTTCAGAGCTTTCCATGTTCGGCTAGGGTCGTGTGTTGATCCCGAGAGCATCGTGGTCCGTTCGGCAGAGATCATGTATCGATCTCGGAGCGGTATTGGACTCTTCATGGGATCCTGTGTCGATCTCATAATAGCATTGGTTCTGTTCATTAGGATCATTTTTGGGTGGAGTATATTGCTCGAAAACTCGTCTAGGGTTTCATTTTGAGATTAAGTTTTGATCTTTATCTATTTAAATCTATTTTTGTTGGTATTCACATCGTTATTGGTGTTTTCTGGAAGAGAAATGGCTAAGATTAATCACTTCAGGATGAAGATCGTGAACATCCACTAGTCGAAGATCAATGTGGTAAAGTTTGATAGCACAAACAACTTTGGTATATGAAGATGTGAGGTGATGGATGCATTGAACACGCAGAATTTGAAAGACACGCTGCTTTTGCAAGAAAAACTAGTGGAGACTTTAGAAAAAGATTGAAATAAGATGAATCGGTTGGCGTGTGGCATCATCAGGTCTTGTTTGACAAAGATAAGTATCATTTGATAAATGAGAATTTCGCAAGAAAGATTTGTGAGATCCTTTAGAGTAAGTATTTAGCGAAGAACATCGAGAATCAGTTGTATTTGAAGAGGAGGTTTTACCGCTTACAGTTGAAGAAAGAAATCTCCATTGGTGAACACATGGACAACTACACAAAACTTCTTGCAGACCTAACTAACGTGGATGAAAAGATTAAAAATGAGAACATGGTATTGATTTTATTGAGATGAAGAGTATGTGACCTTCGTTCTAATCTTAATCAATAGTAAGCAATCATTTAGTTACACTGATGTATTGGAGGCGAGGAGGAAGGATAAGGAATCTTCTTTAAGTAGCACATCAACAGAGATTTTGACTGCAAGGAGTGTTGACTCCAATCATAAGAAGAGCAAGGGAGATTTTAAAAAGTCCAAAATCGATGATCGTAAAGATTTGAAAAAGAATCAGTGCAATTTCTATAGAGAAGGACGCTAAAAAATTGTTTGTCCAAAGCTCAAGACGAAGAGGAATCAAAGTCAGAGGCCAATTCACAATGGCGGGTGGTAATGATTCTGACTCGTCTATATTTCACTTTCTATCACCCTTACTGTTTATTGTTCAGAGGAATCTGAGTGAATTTTGGATGTGAGCACTACCTATAACGTTTGTCCCAAATATGAGTGGTTTGTTAGTTTTGAAAAACTAGATGGAGGCTTGGTATCGTTTGGCGATGGACATACATGCAATATTGAAGGGATATGTATAGTTCACATCAAGTTGTCTGATGTGATGATAAGAAAGTTGAAGGATGTGATGTATGTACCTCAGCTGAATATGAATTTAATTTCCATTGGAGATTTGAAGGCGCAAGGCCTGAGAGAGACTCCTGGAGAAGACGTTCTCAAGATGTTTAGTGGCTCGCTGGTGGCTCTGAAGGGCATTTAACACAATAACTTGTACTACTTGAATGGTAGTACAGTAACTAGAAGTTTGACAGCTTCAGAATATTTGAAAGACGACTCTATCAGGTTATGATAGATGAGGCTCAGACAGGTTGGTAGGAATTCTTTGCAAGTTTTGGCAAAGTAAGGACCAGGAAAAGATGCAACTACCTGCAAATTAGAATTTGGTGAACGTTGTGTTTTGAACAAAAAGATAAAGGTAAAATTTGGCACCACAATTCACCGCATGGGAGGTCTTCTTGATTGTGATCACATTGATGTTTGGGGTCCTACCAAGACTGCATCACTTGAAAGTTATCAGTACTTTATCTCTTTTGTTAATGATTTGTTTAGACATTGTTGGGTATATCCTATGAGGCAAGTTTGAAGTCTTAAATTTGTTCGTGAAGTGAAAAAAGTTGATGGAGAAACAGACTGACAGAAAGATCAAGGTACGCCAATTTGATCGTGTTGGAGAGTTCAAGGATTGGTTCTTGCAATTTAGCTAGAACAATAGTATTGGTATTCACTTCATATTGAAAAACATAGGGTGGCTAAAGAGGTGAACCGTTCCTTATTGGAAAATGTTCGGTGTTTGTTATCTAATGCACAATAAGACAAGTCATTTTGGGCTGAGATTTTAGAATATGCTAGTCATCTCATGAATAAGTTATCGTCGAATGTGATATGAGGTAAAACTCTATTGAATATTTGATTAGGTGGAGCTGTTCAAGACTATGATTCGCTGCGGGTATTTGAATGTCGGGTTTACTTTAGTGTCAAAGATGACAAGTTGAATCCGCGAGCAAAGTAGTTTGTGTTTTTTAGAGTCAAAAAATTTGAAAGATTACAAGTTATGGGACTCCGATAATAAGAAGATTGTGTTGAAAAGATATATCACATTTGATGAGGTTTCATCGTTGAAGTCTATTGTCTCTCAGCAGGTGAAGAGGAAGGAAATCAAAGATGTATCACAACGGGTAGAGGTTGATGCTACTCCATCATCTCCAGTTGGTTCAGTATCAGTTGGTATCTCACCGGATGCGACATCAGATAGAGATCATGTAGCCATTTTGGACGCTGAACATGTTGAAGAAGATGTTGATTTTTTTGCAGCTATAGGAGCCAAGATGAATTCACGAAAGTAGGTGAAGAAGCGTGAATCTCAACTTGGTAAGCTAGATCAGGTCAAATTGAAGACCGTTGTTCTCTATAGCGATCGAGATGAAGAGATTCATGTGACTCAGTCGGTTGGATTCGTTGCTGCAGAATCAATTTTAGTTGATTTGGTTTCAGTTAGTTGAGATCGATGGAGCTCATTTGGATGAATTACGTATGGTTTAATCCCTTAGGCAGGGGGTACGTAAGCAGCCTTAATGGCGCAGTCAGTTGCTAAGCTGAAGTTGGCAATTCGATGTGTTTGACTTAGATTTGAGAAATCTTCACCAGGTGAAAAATTGTAGGGGAGAAGATAAAATCTTATTGATAGAATTTTTTAACTTATTAGATAAGATAGCTAGAGATTTAGAGTTCAATGGCGTGCACAATGAAAGGAGCATCACTAAAGATAGAGGTCGGTCGACTGACATGCACAACGGTGGAGACATGGAAAGTCGGTTGATCGCCCGATCGACCGACCAGAAGAAGCACATCGCAATATGGTGAAGCCGGTTGACCGCCCAATCAATAGTTCAGAATGCAAATTTGGAGCCTGCACAACTAGCGTCCACCGCCCGGTCGATAGCTCATCAGTTCTGCCAGTTTCTTATTTGAATTCTGACTTCGTTTCTAATAAGATTTCAGATTTTGTTTTTAGTTTCCTTTTCTTCGTGGGTTCTCTGACTATATATTGAGCAGTATTGTTCCATTGATTATAACCTGAATTGGTGAATTATATTGAAGAGTTTTAAGGTTAGTTTGTTTGAGAGAATTCTACGATCAATTGTGTAGATTCTCGATTTGACTCTTCATATCAACTTGTAACCCTTATAACTCAGTTGTTTGAATAAGATCTTCTCCCTTCTGCCCCGAGGAGATAGTCAAGTTGCCGAACCTCGTTTAAATTGTTTATTCTCGCTTTCTCTCTTAATATTTGCGTTCGTGCTATATTGGTTCATGACTGACTCGACACTAATGGAATGCTGATCTTAGTGATTGGCGTGTTGAATTCCTCCGATGGGCGCAACACTATCCGTGTCCGATCTGTTTGCACCCCTGTTACACACTGATTTCAAAAGAAAATTTCTATGATTTTATTTATTTGAATCATTGACCAAGAGCGGGGGAGACCCAACAAAGGGCTACTAGCTACTAGATTAATGCATTTGTGTGTTCGTTAAACCCTAAGAAAGAAGAATCATGAGGTGTTGCTCTCCCTTTTTCTTTATTTAATCATTGAGCATGGACCAGAGAGGGAGAGAGGGGAGCAGGCTTGCGAGTTCGAGCCAGATTGAGAGAGAGAGAGAGAGAGAGAGAGAGAGAGAGAGAGAGAGAGCTGGTGGTTTTACAATGCAAAGACAATGCTCATGCATCGTCACTGAGTTCAGAGTTCAAAGACCCTAAAGGATAGCTGCTGACTAGCAAAGCTAACTTCTTCTATTCTCCGACTTATTCATCCCCACCGCCACGTGACTAATCCAAGTCAGCAGAATCATGGCACGTGACTCTCACGACTGCCGATGGTCACCATATATCACACGGGAGCTACGCATACATATTATAAAAAGACAATCTTGTGTTGACACCTGAATAAGAATGTTAGGCTTCAAAGGGCAAAACTCTTTAAATTTCTTATAATATTATACGAGAGCGTCTTTTTATAATTTGTGTGTGTGACTCACACACATGAACTCAACCCAAGCATACCAAAAATGAATTAACAGCATAGGGACTTTACTGCATTAATGGTTCGAAAGAGCATAATGAATAATCTCGATGAACGAAAATCATGTAATTTGAAGACTTTTACTTAACTAAACATCGACAGGTCTAAAATGAATGAGTTTCTCGGTAGCAGAAGAATTGAGACGATTATATATCCGCATGCAGATAAATGATTTTTCATTCACAATCTCATTTTAATCCCCGAATAATGTTCCAATATGTAGATTTTAGCTCGTATCTTGTTGTCCCTCCTATGTAAACTGACACTAGCTTAAATCTTTCGTATTAATTTTTTTTAATATTAAATTTAATATTCATATTTAAATAGATAAGAGTTTTAAATAACTTTATCTAAACACAGAAAATATTTTTTTTCTGAGAGATTATATTTATGAATTTTTTTGATATTTTCCTCTATTTTTTTTTTTTTTTGCCCCCCCTGGGTGAACTGTTCCCCAATTGCACTCACATTCTCATTTAATCCCCGAATAAATATCTCAATTCATTATCGAGCGAAACCCGCGAGTCACACCGTTGTTAGCTGGCGTGGGACCCGCCACTTTATGTCGGCCCCGAGGAAGCCAAGACAACAATGGGCTCCAACCAAACTTTTACATAAATGCTCATCTTTAGTTTGTCCATGTCCCATCATAATTGTTTCCATCTACTTTCCGAATTTTTATTGAATTTTTTTACCATATTTTGCTTCCAATTTTTACTTTAACAATGTAGTCAATCGAAAGAAATTGAAAATTGTGTATTATACTATTATTAATGAGGCCAATGCTTTTTATATGGTCATTATAATTACATGATATAAAAATATGTACTTCTAATTCAAATAATAATAAATAATCATAATCATAATATTGCTCTTTGACACCCACTCACAAGCTAACAATGAAGAAAAAATTATGAGTTTGAATAAAAGAAGAAAAAAAAATCTGAAATTTTTTTTGCTGAAAAATATGGAAGTTGATGTCAATCCCCTGTAGCGCTCTTTGAAGCTGATAAACTGAAATCTCTATCCTGAACAACCACTCACAAATACACGATGTATAAAACATCGAGAGTTTGAATTAATGTGGACGACAATAAATAAATGCAAGATGAACGATCATCTTATGAAGAATGAGAAGAAGAGATAGATTCCAATCGGTAACGAAGCACTTTTTGAAGCTTAACCTGAGCCTCTTTTGCTTGTCGCAAGGTAGACTTTGGATATGTAAGTCTCTTTAAAATACACAGGGCGAACTCTAAAAAACGTATAGTCTCATTAGTTTGAAACTTGACGGACATTGACGCAGTGTGAAATTCGTTGATAGAAAAAAATTAAGCATGTTTTATGAGATACTTAAACTCAGTAGAAGTGGAGATTTGAGAGATCCTTAAACTCAGAAAGGAGAAAAATGAGAATGATCAGAGAAGAAGAGACACTGGTATTTTACAGAAAAGATAATCAGCGACAGATTTGGTAGAGAAGAAAGATGATCACTAGTGAAGAGCTGGACGATGATCATTGAAGAACCAGAAGATAATGGTGGCCGACGAGTTTAAAAACCATTGAGCACGGCGACAATAGTGGCCCAACAATAGGAACGTGTTATTTGACCGCAACTCGGCGCAGACGCGCTAATAGCTTGACAAACAACGATTAGTAAAGAAAAATTTTGAGAGAGATTTTTTGTTTAGATTTTTCGAGAATATACAAGATGAAAGAAGAAAACTCAGTTCAAGGTGAAATTTCAGGGATAAATTTGAAAGAGAGCTCATCGGGAAGTGAAGCTTCAAGGAAGACTGCAACGGATATGAACTGGATCAAAATATTGCGGGAAGGAGAAATGATGCATTTGAGTAAGGCCCGTGATAGCCCAAGCCATGGCGGTAAATCAGCCAAAGGCCCCGAAGAGAGGGGCAAGAATAAAAAGGCTTCCCGGTACGGTTATAATTAAGCAAAGAATTAAGATAGTAATCTAAAAGTTTCAAGGTATTTTGCTAAAGGCTTGAAAAATAAGTCAATGCGAGATTGTTGGGATTTTACCTTATTTTCAAGAGGAGATGATTGTCCAGAAAGACCCAATCTATTTGAAGAAGAAGAAGAACGAAGAAAAGAAGCAGATCAAGGCAGGTTAGTCGATTAATCGACTAACATGCATCATTAGTCGACTAATCGATTATACCAGTCGACTAATATGCACAACAGAAAGTGAGACGTTTACAGAAGTTGACTTATAGTCATTATAAGTCAACTCGTGAAGGTATTAGTCAACTAGTCTGTAGGATCAAGCTGACTAATCTGATGCAGAAACATGTTTCTCTTTCGTATTTTGTGCGAGCATGTTTCTCTTTCTGATTGGAGAACGAATAAGAATCAGTTTCTATTCAATGAAAATTTATTTCTAAAGATTGAAGAATTTAGAATTATTTTAAATTAAGAAGAGTTTTTTAAGCCTCCGACGATCAAGATCATCTCATGGTCTGAATAGAGTCTGTGTTGTAAAGTCCTATAAAAAAATGTTGTAACCTAACATTGTAATTAAAGAGAAAAAAATATGAAAAACTTAGAAAAGGAAGCCAAGAAAAAGAGAGAAAATGAGGGTGCATAAAGAGAATATATACTCTTATAATATAGATGTAGATTCATGAGGAAGGTGAATACTCTTGTGGGATTAAGAGGAAGATTAGATATTTTGTACCAAGTTTATTAATAAAACTCTCTTAAGTTCTCCCCTCGTGGATGTAGGCTAAATTTGAGTCACACCACGTTAAATTCTCGTGTTATTATTTTTATTTCTAGTTTTTTGTCTTGGTATTTCTAATTTTCTCTATAACAGTTTTCCTTTTGAAAGCACTGTCACATCGTCAAGGTCTCCACTGCGTGCAATAATATAAATATAAGTTACATAAATTCTATTTATATAACGAGATCTCATGAATTTATGCAATTTATATTTTGTACTATAAATATATTTGAACATTGCTCTCGTTAATAATAGAGTTCAAGCCTCTTCAAATCCTGGTAACATAAAAGACATTACATTTCTTGTGCAGTCTTTTCGTCCAAGCTTATTTAAGCATGAAGAGCTATAATGAATGTCATCGACCTCGTTTCAGTGGTAAAAAGTTAGGTTTAGCTGCAGAGAGTACCAAATTCAAGTCTTCTTGATTATAATTTTTTTTTTCAAAATTAAAGCATCATATTTGGTTTTAATATATTCACGGCTCTAATACAATACAACTCCAAACGCATACAATTTTTATTTCTCTTGATTACAAAAGATTCATATCATTTGGATTCACTACCCTCAACAAAGCTCTGAATATAAAACATAGAGAAACAATAGTCTAATTTATTGTTTATGTAATTTCATTATTTTCTCTTTAATGATAATGAAACAGGGTGGAACTTTCATCTTTTACTGAAAAATAGTCTAATTTATTGTGATAAAGAAGAAGAAGCGGCACAATATTAAAAAAAAAAAAGTTAAAAAAGAGACACAAAATGTCTCTCTTTTTTCTTTCTTTTTTTTATCATTTATCAACTGATTTAGACTATAATTTCAATAGCCGCGGAGGATCTCAAGAGTAGCTCCAACACTCTTCTCAAAAAAAAATAAAATAAAAGAGTAGCTCCCACACAAGCTGCATCATAAAATGTAAAAATGTAAAAAAAAGGCATAATAAAATGTAAAAGCAAAAAGGGAAATGTCTCTCTTTTTTTAAGAGCTGAGTCAGCTGAGTCCTGCTGGCATGGGGCCCAGGAGCGGGATGGAAGGCACGTGGGAATGGGCCACGTGGACCACGCTGGTTGTTGACACGTCGCTTTCAAGCTCGGGGCGGGGATATGATGTCGACGACCCCCTCATTTCTCTTCTACCCCGTTTGATATCTTGATTTTCATTATGTTTAATGGGATAGATGCTTTACTAAATGTCTGTTTGTTTGCAAGGAAGTGAGCAGAACTAAAAAAAAAAAAATTGGAGAAGTATAATTGCTCACTTTTTTGTCTATTCAAACATCAGAAAAAAAAAATCTCTTTTTTCTTTTTTCTTTTCTCTTTTACACAGCCATTTTCTCACTTCCAGAGTACTATAATTAATTTTGTAGTCATATGAATCTAATTTTGTAATAAGTTGTAGCACAACACAGTTAATTTTTTAATCATGTAAATCTCACTTGCATTCTAATTACAGTTCATTTTTTATTTTTCTTGATTAATTTTTATTTTAATATTATTTTGCGGTCAACTTTGTGGTCAACTTTTCCACTTCCACACTTCGACATTACCATCCAAATACCGGAAAAGACATAATATTTTTCAAATCAAACTTCCCAACAACATCCAAACACCGAAAAACTTACTAACCAATTCTCAAGTTCCAAAGGGAACTATTTTCACTTCCTCACTTCTTCACTTCCTTACTTCCACCCGTAACAAAACAAGTAAGAGAAAATGGAATAGAAAGTTGTCATATTTTCTGAATTTGAGAGACTCATGCAATTTTCCCAGCATGATGTGTTTGGTTGATAGAAACTGAGTTGAAATTTTTTTATCTCTAAGCTACTTCTGTTTACTTCTCTTTTCTTTTAAGATTTAAGATTATATATCAAATTTCTGATTTGAATTTTTCTTGCCAAAGACATGTCCAAAACATCCAACTCCTTGGCTCAATGGGAACCAAGCCTGAGTGGGTGTCAGAAGTAGGCTCAAAGCAGGGAGGGGCCTATTAGTTTGCCTTGCATGGGTGGTTTAAAAGCAAATAGCCTTCGCCCTACCTGCCCCAACGAACCTTCTCTCTCTCACCCTCTCTCCATGTGCATGCTTAGAAGAACAGCTATGTATCATGTGTGGAGTATATCCAACATTCTCAAAGATCAACAGCACCCAACTGTTTAATACTCTGCAATGAAGCTTTTATGGCAAACACCACCCCTATTCAATTCAATTCAATGCAATGCAGCCTCTCTCTCTCTCTCTCTCTCTCTCTCTCTCACACACACACACACACACACAACCAAACATGCTTGCAACCCTAATTTAGAAAGGTTTTTGTAAGGTTTAGTCTTGAATCTAAAAGGAGAATGACTTACATTAATTCAATTCTACTAAGTCCAAAAAGAAAAGAAAGGAATTAAGAAGAAGAAGAAGAATCATTGCGTACCTGTCGGCAAGTAAAGAATGCATGGTAGCGTGTAAAAAAGTTTTTTTGAGAAAATTACTTTTAGGTCCTCAAGAAAAGATGACGCTGTCAAAAACTCCTCACTGTTTAAAAGCTTATCAAAAAGTACTCTAATACCATTTTGGGTATTTTCTAGGCTACTTGTATGTCAACTGGACGCACGTGAGCGATTGCATGTCAAAAATGCTCTTGCTGTCAAACAATCCTCTCTATGTACAATTATTAACACAGAGAGAGAGAGAGGGAGGGAGGGAAGAAGAAGAAGATGAGGAGGACCGTAGTGAGCTCCGTCTCCGAACTCGCCGAGATCCAGTTAGATCCGACCACAGCGAGCTTCAGCGTCGACTACATCTAGCAGAGCCTCCGAGCCTCTAGATCCCTGAGCCCTAGATTCTCGCCAGCGAGCAGAGCCTCCGATCGAGTTTCCATCTTTATCTCGAGCTCTGATCTTTGTCCCGAGCTCCGATCCGGTGAGATCTGTGGGCAGCGAGACCGCCTTGATTTTTTGGCGTGTTGCGACGAGATCCGGTGAGAACGAGCCGAGATCCAGCGACATCTGACGAGCTCGTTTGCTTCTGTTGGGTCTTCGAAAGATGAGATTTGGGGAGATGAGTGGGTTTTGTTTTGGGCTATTATTCAAAGGTTTTCACCATTTTGAACATTTTGTGCCGTTTCTTTTGGAGGATTTTGGCAATCATTTATTTAATCTTTTGTTCATTTTAGACTTTCTGTGCTGTTTCTTTTTTGTGTTGTTTCTTTCAATTGGTTTCACCATGTTGAAATTTTTGGGGGGTTGAGAACTATGGAATAGATCAAAGGAGTTGATTTTAGAGAAGAAAATTATCAGAGAATGGCAAGGAGAGACCGAGAGATCAGGATAAGTGTCCTCAATCTCTGTTTTGTAATTTTATATTTTATGAGAGTTGGACGAAAATTATGAAGGTAGATAGAAATAGAGAAAGTTATAAAGAAATTCATGTTTTGTAATTTTCTTTTTTATTTTCTTTAATCTTTTCTGACAAAATAGTGGGCAACCTTATATATTTATTGATTATTAATAAATTCATTAATTTCTATCTAACTTTGATAAATTTTGTCTATCTTTATAATTTCTATGCACTTAATAATAACTTGTGATTTTGAGGTAATTTCGTTGATTATTTTTGAGGATGAGAGATAGACTTGTGATGATTTGTTATTTGTGATGAATTTGTAATTTTTGCTGAATTTTATTCTATTTGTAAACAAATTTCAATAGATGGTGAGCAAAAAATTAATATTCTGGACAAAATTTTCAATAAGTGGACAGGGTAATCAAAATTGGACAGAAATTTCAGCAAATATATTTATATTTTTGTAATTTTGTAATTTTTAGTTTAAGGAGATTTGATGTAGTTTTGAAATTTTGAGGCAATTTGAAGTAATTTGAATTGGATTTTGTGTTGATTTTGTAATTTGTAATTTTGAGTTAATTTGATCATTTTGGTATAATTTTGCGCATAAATTTTTAGGTAATTTGTAATTTTGGGACAATTTTGTTGATATTATTTAGGATGAGTGATAAATTTGTGATTTGTGGTTGATTCTACTCTGTTTTAGACAGATTTCACAATTTAGTGGACAAAATTAAATATCGCAAACAAATTTTCTAATAAGTGAACTGAAATACTCAAAAGTGGAAAGAAATTTAAGCAGTTGGATAAAATTTCCAATATATAGGTGGATAGAAAATTAAAAAGTTGAACAAAACTGGCTGATCGAGTGGACAAACTTTCAAAGTGCCCACCATGTTCTGTTTTGTCCACCATTCAGTGAATTTAACAATTTGAAACTTTATCCACTTTAAAAGAAACCATCCCACACATCTAGTCGTTTGTTTGTCCTGTCAGGTGGACAGAAGTTCTAAGAAATTAGACAAATAATCCAACAAGTGGACAAAAATCGTCACAAGTGAACAGAAATTTAAGAAATTGGACAAAATTTTCAATATATAGACATAAATTGGCAAAATGGTATGAAATTAAGAAGTTGGATAAAAACTGGGCGCAAAATCATGTTTGTGCAATAGATATAATGGACAAACTTTTAAAGCGTCCACCATGTTCTATTTTGTCCACCAAACTTTGAGATTTGTCTATAACTCTAAAGAGGACAGAAAAGAAGAAAATTGAACAAAAACATATAAAAAAGACATAAATGATGCATATGGATAAAAAGAGAGAAAAGTAGGTGTGATCTTCATGGCCGGTGACAGACCGATCTAGAGCGACGCTGATCTGGACCCGGGAGGAGAAATTTTAGTTAATTTGTGATTTTGAGTCAACCTGTGATTTTGAGGTAATTTGATCATTTTGAGGAGATGATGAATTTGTGATTTTGATGTAAGTTTTCTAATGAATTTTGATGTATTTGTGATTTTGAATTAATTTTGGTAAATGATTTTAGGATGAGTGATAAATTTGTGATGAATTTATACTTGTAATGAATTTTGCTCTATTTGTTGACAAATTTACAGTATTGTTGGACAAAAATTAAATATGATAGACAATTTTGTAATAAGTAGACAAATTTTATAATATGCAAATAGAAATTATTAAAAGTGGATAGAAAATTCAAAAGTTGGACAAAAACTAGGCGCGGACTCATCTATCTACAATAGACAAATTGTACAAACTTTTAAGGTGTCCACCATGTTCCAGTGGATACAATATTGAAACAAAATAGCTTAGATTCAAGTCACTAATAGACTCACATCCTTACGTAATAAGTAAATATTTTTTAGTATAATATACACATTTTTAAATTAATAAAATAAAAATAAACAAACAAAATAAGTGAAATATAAATAAATAAATATTCATATGTTAAATAATTTTTATTTTATAAACAATAGAGTTTAAATGATTTTATAAAACAAGTCATTAATTAGTTTTTTTTTCTTTAATTTCATTTCTAAAACTTAAATTATTTTATAAATAATTTGATTAAGTTAATAATAAATTTTGAGGTGGACATCTTTTTCATGAAGTAATTGTTTTTTTGTCCATTTTAACATTCAAATTGATGACAACAGTTACTGAGAAAAAAAAAAAAAAACCAAAATGTCAAGTGAAAATGGCCTCCTACTTCATGAAAAGGATAAAAGGAAAAATGGCAAAACAAAAGGCAAGACAGGAATTATAAAAGTACATAGTATCTCGTATTGTACTGTGGTGGGGACCAGGACCTGCATTCAAGGAAATCTTTGTTGGAAAGAGGGAGATTTGTACTGAGGAAGATGACCCGGACCGTCAAGGGATTGTCGAGGAAGTCGGCGACAAGAGACGACGGAAGAAACAGCAGCAGAAAACAAGCAGCAGCAGCAAAACAGGTTCTCCGGTCGACCGGGCCGGTCGACCGGACGTGCACGACGTGCACAGTGTCAAAGAGCGGTCGACCGGACCGGTCGACCGATATGACTGACTGTAAAGGGCCCAACTCTCTGTTGGAATCGGTCGACCGGCCCGGTCGACCGGTAGAAGGGTCGGTCGACCGTCCCGGTCGACCGACAGTCGGGTTTGGGCTGAAATCTGCAGTTCGGAAACCTGTTGTATTTAAGGGCTGCTAGGGTTTTCTAAGTAGTAATCTTGTAGGGTTGTAATCTTGTAGAAGAACCTGCGAAATTAGGAGGCTTAGGGTTCTCTTGTATTGAGAGAGGCTAAGATCCATTGTAATCATCTTCCCAAATTAAAATTCTCCCCTTTGATTGCCCCGAGGACGTAGGCACGTTGGCCGAACCTCGTTAAATCTTGGTTGTTTGCGATTGTGTGTTCTTTTGTGTTTGATTTCATTGTTCTTGGTGATTGAGATCGATTGGATCCTCTAAGGGTTGTTGTCTGTCGAGCACAACAAGTGGTATCAGAGCGTTCAGGTTACGCTTGGGATATTCTGAAGATTCGAAGGGCTCCAGATCTGATCAGGTGGAGATCGTGTGTTGATCTCAGGTCAGAGGCATTGGTGTTCAAGGAGATCGTGTGTCGATCTCAGGTGGACGCAGGGAGGGCTCGTTGAATCAGGAGTGGAATAGATCTGGTGAGAAACTCAAGCTAGGGTCTCAAGGTAGAGGTAAAAATCAATTTTTTTTTTATCTCAGAAATAGATCTATTTTGCAAGTATTTAATCTTCCGCATAGTTAGAGGGTCAAGGAAAGGATCTCAATGGCAGAGGAATCTAAGTCTGTTAAAACAATGAACAACTCCAGGATTGATGTTGTTAAGTTCAATGGAACTAACAATTTCGGGATGTGGAGGTGTGAGGTTATGGATGCATTGAATGCACAGAACCTCGAGGACACGCTCCTATTGGAGAAGAAGAAGAACACAACCACCGAGGAGGAATGAGCAAAGATGAATAGATCGGCATGTGGCTTGATTCGTTCATGCTTGGCACAGGATATCAAGTACCTTGTGCAACATGAGGCGTCGGCAAAGAAACTGTGGGAAACCCTAGAAAAGAAGTACCTGACCAAGAGTGTGGAATCACGGCTGCAGCTTAAGAGTAAGCTGTATTTGTTCAGGATGCAGAGGGGGAGCACAGTGAATGAGCACATAAACCGGTATACGAAGATTCTCACAGATCTGATGAACGTGGATGTCAAGGTAGAAGAGGAAGACAAGGCAGTCATTCTCCTGAACTCGCTCCCACCGGAGGAGTATGAGACATTCACCATGACGTTTATCAATGGTAGACAAACTTTAGTCTATGATGAGGTGTCGTCTGCATTGATGAGCTATGAGACAAGGAAGAATGAGAGACATTCTGGTCAGTCAAGTTCAGTGGCAGAGGCATTGGAGGTGAGAGGCAGAAATTCATCAAGGAAGGGTAGAGAGATGGGTGGAAGATCGAAATCCAGGCCGGGATTCAAAGACCTCAAAAGAAATCAGTGCATTTTCTGTAGAGAAATTGGGCACTGGAAGGTAGATTGCCCAAAGTTCAAGGGGAAGAAGAAGGAGTCGAATGCTGAAGCAAATCTATCGAAGGTGACGAAGCTCAGAGGAGTAGTTCACAGGCAGATGGAGAAGATTCAGACTCTTCGGGATTCTCTTTTTCAGTCAGTTCTCCCAGTGTTAGTAACTCATACAAAGATGAGTGGATTATGGATTCAGGAACAACATACCATGCATGTCCAAATAGGAGCTGGTTCACCAGTTTTGAGAAGCTGGAAGGTTGCTCAGTTGTGATGGGTGATGATCACTCATGTAGCATGGAGGGTGTTGGTACAATCCCAATCAGGATGTTTGATGGGATGGTTTGGGAGTTGACAGGTGTGAGGTATGTACCTCAGATGAAGAGAAATTTAATCTCTTTGGGAACTTTGGAAGCATCGGGCATGATGATATCGGTTCGAGATGGCGATCTCAAGATGATCAAGGGCTCGATGGTTGTAATGAAGGGCGTCCGCCGAGGAAATTTATACTACTTGAAGGGTAGTACTATTTCAGATCAGGTGGAGACTTCGAGTACAAAAGATGAGGTTGGCCTGGGGATTCAGCAGGAAAAAGCCGGACAAGAAGAAGAATCTTTGCGAGCTCCTGCAAAGATGAAATCAGAAGAAGGTGCTGCTACCTGCAAGTCAGAAGGTGGACACAGGGTTCTGGACAAGAAGAAGGTGAGTTTTAGCACCAGTTCTCACCACAATGAAGGTCTTCTTGATCGTGTTCACGTGAATGTATGGGGACCTGCTAAGACGGCATCGCTTGGAGGTCACAGGTACTTTGTCTCGGTAATTGATTGTTCATCTAAGCAGGTTTGGATATATCCGATGAGACAAAGGGGTGAAGCCCTAGATGTGTTGAGGAAGTGGAGCGGAAGAATGGAGAGGCAGATAGGTAGGAGGATAAAGGAGCTCTACATTGGTAATGTTGGAATAGACATTGACCGATTCCTACAGTTTGGCCAGAACACAGGAATTGCTACACACTTCTCAACAGGTACAGATGAGTTGGCTAAGGAGTTGGTCCGTTCCTTGCTGGAGGAGGTTCGAAAACTATTGTCTAATGCAGGATTGGACAGGTCGCTTTGGACTGAGGCGATTGAGTATGCTAGCCATCTCAAGAATCAAACGACTGCGATAGGAGGTAAAGCTCCATTGGAACATTGGTCGGGAAAAGCTCAAGATCACGGTATGCTGCGGGAATTTGGAAGTCCGGCTTACTTCAGTGCCAAGAATGGCAAGGTGAATCCGCAAGCAAGGAGGTTTGTCTATTTGGGCATCAAGGAGAACAGCTACAGGTTGTGGGATCCCAAGGACAAAAGGATCGTGATGAGCAGGAATGTCACATTTGGAGAGGCTTCAGGGTTGAAGTCCATCGTCTCTCAGCAGGTGGAGAGGACGAAGACCAAGGGAGGATCGCAGCGGGTGGAGGTCGATGCTACTCCATCATCTCCAGGTAGTTCGGCATCAAAGGAGACTTCATCGGAAGTGACACCGGGTGGAGATCATGATAACAAGAGTGATGCTGAACAGGTTGAAGACATTGCAGAGGATGTCAAGGTGTGTGCAGCTATTGGAACCAAGGAGAGACCACGTTCGTGGTCAAAGAAGGATGAATCTCAAGCTTGTGGACGCGACAAGCTCAAGTTGAAGGCCGTTGCTCTCCATGATGGTCAGGGGAAGGTTCATATGACTCAGTCTAACAGGTTCACTGCTGCAGGAACAGGTAACATTATTCGAGCTTGATGAAGCTCAGTTTAAAGAACTACGGTTGGCTTGATCCTTTTGGGCAAAGGTACGTAGGCAGCCGTAAAGGCGCAGCCATTGGTGATGCAACTCTTATGAAGCTAGGGTTGGGTTCTCGAGAAGTTGTTTTGACCTTCACATAGAGGTGAAGAAGTGTGGTCAATGGAGCTTCACGTAGAGTTGAAGAGACTTCACGGAGAGGTGAAGAGACTTCATGTAGCGGTGAAGTGGTGTGGCCAGTTGGACTTCATATTGAGGTGGAGTGGTGTGATCTCGAAGAACAGTTTTATCTTCCGGAGAGGAGATGTTGAGCTTGCATAAGGAGGGGTGTGCATCCAGTTGAAGCCGATGATGTTTGGTTGGCTCTACGCAGACTTGGTTGGACCGTCAGAGGAAGACAGGTAGACTAGATAGAGCTAGTCAGTGGAGAGTCAGTGTTGGCTCATAAGGAAGTCTTCATGAGGTCATGAAGTTGCGGAGTAGAAGCCACAGTATGGTGATCGGCAGGTATGAAAAATTCTCCTAAGGTGAAGTGCAGGGAAGGCATGTACGATGTTTTTCCAGTGGATAGTTGAGCCAAAGATTCCAAGCCGAGATCGTGTGTCGATTTCGCCGAGATCGTGTGTCGATTTCGACCGGTGCGCGCAAGCCGAGATCGTGTGTCGATTTCGCCGAGATCGTGTGTCGATTTCGCCAGGTGATAGACTGGGGTTCGTTGGATGTCGGCTCAGATTTTGGAATCTTCGCCGAGGTGGAGAATTGTTGGAAAGAGGGAGATTTGTACTGAGGAAGATGACCCGGACCGTCAAGGGATTGTCGAGGAAGTCGGCGACAAGAGACGACGGAAGAAACAGCAGCAGAAAACAAGCAGCAGCAGCAAAACAGGTTCTCCGGTCGACCGGACGTGCACGACGTGCACAGTGTCAAAGAGCGGTCGACCGGACCGGTCGACCGATATGACTGACTGTAAAGGGCCCAACTCTCTGTTGGAATCGGTCGACCGGCCCGGTCGACCGGTAGAAGGGTCGGTCGACCGTCCCGGTCGACCGACAGTCGGGTTTGGGCTGAAATCTGCAGTTCGGAAACCTGTTGTATTTAAGGGCTGCTAGGGTTTTCTAAGTAGTAATCTTGTAGGGTTGTAATCTTGTAGAAGAACCTGCGAAATTAGGAGGCTTAGGGTTCTCTTGTATTGAGAGAGGCTAAGATCCATTGTAATCATCTTCCCAAATTAAAATTCTCCCCTTTGATTGCCCCGAGGACGTAGGCACGTTGGCCGAACCTCGTTAAATCTTGGTTGTTTGCGATTGTGTGTTCTTTTGTGTTTGATTTCATTGTTCTTGGTGATTGAGATCGATTGGATCCTCTAAGGGTTGTTGTCTGTCGAGCACAACAATCTTAACCAAAGGACTTTTTGACGTGCTTTTAAACAGTGAGGAATTTTAGACGGGATGCACCTAAAAGCAATTTTCTCAAAATTTTTTTTCTTTTATCTGTGACTGATTTTGATGCAATGAATTATGGATATAATCTTTTATAAAACTATTCAATTTTTTAGACCGCATTTGTAAACTTTATTTGACAATGGAACAATACTGAGACAGAAAGATGATAATAGGCTGCTTCTAGAAACATGATAGAATTCAAACTCAATAAAAATCATATTGGCTTTCTATATTTTTGTCCCCTGAATTTTTTTTTTGTAAAAACTAAATTAAACATATTAAATGGAATATACATACAATTTCTTTCACCAATCTATGTGCAACAAGAAGAAGGCAGAAGAGTGGAGGCAGATATATACAAACTATGAGCTCTGAAACTTAATCTTGGCAGTTTTCATGGACTGGCAATATTTGTTCTATCAAGCATTGTGCAGAGAATTTTTGTTTTGAACTTACATGGGGAAGGAGAATGGGGGAGCAAAATTGGGGACCAAGAAGTGCCCAAGTGCTAAATTCTATTTATAAGCTGTCTCCTTTCTCCAATCCCTTGTTTTTTTCCAAATATTTTGGGGAAAAAAGAATATGGTTTGCTCACATTTTTTGCCCATCATGCATGATCACACATAAAAGTAGACATGGGCACTCCTTTATTGATATCCCACCCACAACACAACAAATTGAAATACTTAGTTAGATGAAAAGGTGACAGCCTTCCATATTGCAAATTGGGTCAACATGTATAGATATATATCAACTCTAACAATCTCATCAGTATTTGTATATATTTCCTTGTACCTATAGTAGGTATTATTATACCTTTAACTAATATAAAAGCAATAAACTATTATGTTAAAAATAGTATTGAAATTAGGGTTATATGATACTAATTATATTAGGTGCAGTAGTTTCCTCATTATGTAATTGTAAAGATTATACTGTTCGGACATTGGCTACATAAATATGAGTTGACCCGTTTGATTCAAGGTAAACTCAAGGATAGAGAGTTGACTCGTTCGATTCAGGATGAACTTAGGGGAAGAGAGGGGAGGGGAGCGTGTGTGCGCGCACGTGCATGTTAGAGAGAAGGGAGGGGGAAACAAAAGGTAAGGCGCGCACACAAATGCAATAAAGAAACCAAGTAGAAAGATTATTGATGGTCCTCGTGGATGGATGTCCAATTGAAATACCTTTGGATTGTGATTTGTGAGGCAAAACACTTATAAAAAGGAAGAGTTTGGGTCACCTTCAAGCCTTTCTCCCATTCTCATTAGAGAAATTAAACCCCCTTCAATTAGTATCTTAATATTAGTTTGACCAACAAAGTGCTCCAAAAGGAGCTTAGAGACAGGATTCCAACTAAAAGCTTGGACCAAATTAAGAAACAGAGGAAGAACATCAAGTGGGCACAAGAGACCACGTGAGTGAGGAGCTGGACACAACCCCCACTTGTTTCTCTCATTTGTAAACACATTTTCAATATTCTTGCTAACTGTACCATGCATATGTCATTGGGTATTCTATTGCCCGAGGTTGAGGTTTGGGGCACCACAAAAATAGCTAGCTATCATGTGGTGGCCTCCCTCCTCATATTTCATTTTGGGCCTTACACAGCAAGCTTGCATTCAATACTACTTATGTTTAGAAATAATTTTCCTTATTGACTGACTGGAAAACTAATCAGTATCTGTGTATAACATTCGACTTCTTTTCTTTTGAAAATAGATTGAAAGATGCGAGATGAATATGTAGTTATATCACTTGAAAACAAAGTGAATAAACCATGAGTTTGGCAATAAATCAAGTTATATGCAGCCGTATAGGGATCCCTCAGATTCAATCTATGTTCAAACTAATGTTAGAAGATATAGACATGAGATTTCTTAACTGAACTATCTCTGAATACATATATGATAACTGCCATATCTGATCTGTCTCAATCTTTTGCACTGCTGCCAGGTTTCGTGACTCATATACTGTATGGTTTAATTGTGTGTGTGTGCGCGCGCGCCATTAACTATCATGGCCAAGAACAATACAAACAAAATGGAGAAGCTACAACAATAGGGAGAAGGCTCAAAATTGCAGAACTCACCAAGTAAATGATTGTTGCCACCTCTCTCTGAGAGAGAGAGAGAGTGCACCCAAAAGACCCCAACTCCCAGTGATGTCTCCAATGCAAGTGAGGTGCCATTGCCCCGGATCTTAGATCCAATCTCATGAGGCCACTCTCGGGACAAAGAGGAGAATAACATTATCCACCACCCAAAAGAATGTAACAAAAATATGCCTTCAAAATTGTACAACCACCACTACTTTATGTATATCTTGCTATCTTGGTTATTTAGCTATAACAAGATTTCATATTGGGCAAGCTATGAACAAACTTTGAATTTCTAGTTGGATGTCTTGACTATATAATTCAAGCTATAGAGAATTTTGCCTAAAAAATCTCCTGTTATTCTAAACATAGAAGACATATCATGAGCCAATAAACGGATAAAATCAGTTTCTTCACTAGTCACTTACCCATGTCGTAAAAAAATTAGCATAAAAGTCATAATTTTACTCTTTGTGAGAAACCATCACTTTGCATGTTAGCAATGTCTACAATTCTTTGAATTTAATTAGATGAAAAACAAGATGTAGTTGAAACTAACAAACCGTATTTATGTACTCTTTAGTGAGAAACATATTTACGATTCATATGTCAATTTTGTTGAAAATTTTATACTATTTTCTAAAACATGCAATATCTTTACAAATTAAATTAAGATACAACAACAATTATTCTAGCATGCAACAACAATTAAATTTAAAATAAAACAAAAGGAATCTGGCCTGGGGATTGCAGTCGCGATGTCGCTGCCCTAAAAGATCAAAAGTCCGTCTCCTTATCCAGACGTTTAATCGACCTTGTCTCCTAACGGTAAAGGTTCTCTGGATTCACCAGCACTCAGCCCTGGACGTTGGGCAGAGCCTCTACTCAAATGAAGAAGTTGCCCAGAAAAATGAAGATAAAATTTTTTTAACACTGAAACTATTCTCACGAAAAGTAGTCTTCAGATTTTCGTTTAAGATGAAAAAAAGAAAAGAGTTGTGTCCCTTGCTATTGGAGTGAGGGTCTATTTATAGCCTTAGATCCCAAGTTGTTGTAATAACTCCAACAAAAAACCCGAGTATTTAACATATTTTCTCCACTGACTTAGATCCTGAGACTTAGTCAAAGTTGACTTGGTAAAATAAATTTTGAAATGAAAGCTTTTCGCTTTATTTTAATTCAAAAATCTAACAGTCCCCCCTCGAAAAAAAAGCTTGAGTTTCAGGAAAGATAAAATCAAATAATAGTAATACATAATAAAATAAATCATCAAATTATAAAATACAAATAAAATCGGGTAACATCATACTGTGAATTCGGGACAGATAGACTGCGCCTAGACATTCCTTAGTGAATTCATCACCATCTGAGAGACATATTGGACTACGTCTGGAACTAAACTCTTTTACCAGATATTGATAGAATACACACTGTAAGTCTCCATCTAATAAGCGAGCGGGTTGAGCGTTAAAAATCATGCTCACAGTAACCAACTCCTGAGAGTTTCTAAGGGTCAGCCCTATCCCCCCAACCACGGCTATCACGGTTCTTCTCACGTAGGCAAGTCCTCCAAGAATACTACAGCTGGAGGTTATACCCTCTACACTATATGCGTTTGACTTATTAAGAGTTTAACTCATTCTTACCTACCAGTATTATAAGAGCATCGTCATCATAGAGAAGGGGTAGTAGTTACAACACTTCATATATTCAACTAATTTTCTGACTTCACATTAAACTTTAATGCACGTGTTGATACTACTATAATATAACTGAAAACACACTGTAATTCTAACTACATTTAACTAGATAGGTTCTGTGAGATATTATAAGGGTATTTTTAATAACCAAGTAAAATATTTTTCTTTTTCATTTTTTTTTTTGCCCCTATCTTATTTTCCTCTAAAGGCATCCAAAATGGTCCCCAAACAAGTCCAAAAGAGTGTAACATTATTTTTTAGGTATTCCAAGAGAGAGGCCAATTACAAGGGCATTTTTTGTAAATACTCTCTCCTCTCCCTCCCTCCACCGGACCCCCGGCTCTCAATTATTTACTCTATCAAAGTCCCTACAGCTCCCGAAAAGAAAACCAGCCTGGTTTTCTGAGTACAAATCCAAATCCAAAACCTCTCTCTCTTTCTCTGTCTCTCTGCTTCACTCCATTACAAAATGCTCCTCTTCTTCCTCTCCACCTCCTCCCCTTTTCACCCCTCCATCTCATGATCTCAACCCAGCAACATATCCCACACTCTCTCCCTCACTAGCTGCACCCTCTCTGCTGGGTAGTTGGGATCAATGGAGTTCTGTGGGATCCTGGGCTTGAATGGCCTCGTGGGTTCCTCCTCTGAGACTGCTTCTTGTGTCTTCTCTGCTTCTCCTCTTGCCTCCTTAGACTCTGAACCCATGTCCCAAAAATCCCCCTTTGGATCACAAGCTGCAGGTTTCTTGAAGCATGGGAGGTCTGCTGAGCCTCAGCAGCAGCAGCAAGAGGAGGAGGACTGGTACATGAGGAGCCTAAAAGTGGCAAAAACTGAGGCAATGCTGCTTCCTGCAGCAGCAAAGGCAGATCCTTTCCTCCTCAGATCCACCCCCTCTCACTCTCTCTTCCCTGATGGGGAGCAGATGCTCAGCTTCTCTTCATCAAAACCCACTGCTCTGCTCATCAACAATGATGGGTCACTGCCTTCTTACAATCACAACCAACATTACAATCACCACCCTTCATATTCCTCTGCTTCCCCCTCTTCAGCTGGCTATTTCTACAGGAATGCAGGTAAAATATTTTTTAAGGTGGACTTTTTATTTATTCTGGTAGTGATTGGGAGATGAGATGGGTCTTTTCAATGGCACTTCTGTTCTTTGTTTTTAAGTCTTGTCCAGAAAAAAGAAAGAAAGAAAGAAAGAAAGTTGGGTTCTTTCCTTTTTCTTCTGGGTATCTATTTATCTATTTTATACTCATCAAATACAAATCTATTTGATACTCTTATCATTATCCTTTCTGTGTGTTGTTTATGATGTGGGTTTTGAGTCTTGTTAGCTTTGTGCTATTTCTTTCCTTTTATCTTTTATCTTCCTCCCTTTTGAGAAACATGATGGAGATCACCCTCCAGCCTACACACATCACTAATTATTTAAATTAAATTTCCCGTTCGAGAACTGCGAAAATTGAACTTGAGACCCCCCATTTGAGAGGGAGGGGTGTTATCAATGGACTAACCGCTGGTTCTTATCTTCCTTCCTTTGGTTGTTGTCCCTTTTTAGGAATGGTTGCAGGAGGCACAAATGTGAGCATGCATGGGGTTATGGCTCCTGGGATCAGAGGGCCCTTCACTCCTTCTCAATGGCTGGAGCTGGAGCACCAAGCTTTGATCTACAAGTATATTGATGCAAAGGCCCCCATACCTTCAAACCTCCTCATCCCTTTCAGGAGGAGCATCAACCCATCTGGGCTTTCTAGCTATCTGCCAGGATTTTTCAGATCTAGCTCATGTAATGACTCTCTCTCACCCCCCACCCCACCCCCAAAACGTGTACACACGCACGCACGCACACACACGCACGCACAAAAAAAAAAAAATCATTTGGTTTGCTAGTTTTGATTGTTAAGAAGTCTATCAAGTTTTGCTCTATCTGTTTCTAGTATATAGTATAAGATTGTCATGATGCAGATTGATTAATTAGTTGGTGTTGATTTTAGTTTTGTAGGTCATGTTTTTATTTTGATATGGATGTGTTTTATGTATCTTCTTATAGAGAGAAAATAGAAACTAATTCAAGCAGTTCATTCTCTGGTTTTAGTGATCTTATCCCAAATCTAATATAGCATACATATCATCTTACTTTAGAAAGGAAAAAAAAAGAACTAAAATCAAGGCAGGCATTTCGTTACATGAAGATTTTTTAACATGATAACATTCATATGTTTATTTCTTTTCATAGAAAGAAAATGAAAATCAAGGCAGGTTCTAGGTTTAGTAATCTTATCCCAAATGATATTCTTATTTTTTCGCCATTTGCCTGTGTGATTCTTGTAGTGGGATGGGGGTCTTTCCATCTGGGTTTCTCTGGAAGTGCTGATCCGGAGCCTGGAAGATGTCGTCGTACTGATGGGAAGAAATGGCGGTGCTCGAGGGATGCAGTTGCTGACCAGAAGTACTGCGAACGACATATGAACAGAGGCCGCCATCGTTCAAGAAAGCTTGTGGAAGGCCGCCCTGGCCATGCCTCGAAAGCTGTGCCCGCCATCACCACCTCTCAGCCAGCTTCAGCTGGTTGCAGTGACGCAGCATCTAGTGGCCTCAATTTGGCACAGCAGCAGATGAAAAGCTTGCAGTCAAATGCTATGGATCCATCGCCTTCTCAGTTTGACAGGTAGAAATGAGTTCATCATATGATCTAAATTTTCCTGTATAAATGAGGTCTTTATTTTGATTTACTGTTAGTTGAAACTTATATATGGTTGCTTTAGTTTCCGTTTTTTGCATCTAGTATATTTTGGGCTATTTTCTTGGTTTTATTTAAGAATATAAATTGATACTTTTTGGTGGTTATAGCAAATAATTGCTTGGATTCTCAAGTCCAAAAGATGCGGAATAAATTATGAATAATCAATTGCATGCCTTTTCACTGTCATTTCTAATGAATACAATCTCTGGTTCTTGTACCAGTCAACACCTTTGATTGTCGCTTCTAATGAGTAACAGTCTGCTTGTTCTACTTGTGCATGCATTTGATTTGTATGATGACGATCTGGTTGCTTTATAATTACGCGATTTTGATTGTCATATTTTTAAAAACAATAATGACCTGGTTTGTTATATTACTCCGTTTGATTGTTACTGCCCATGATTTTCGCTTCTCATATTAACTACCTTGTTCCTATACCATTACATCTTTGATTGTCGCTTCTATAGAATAAGAGTATGGTTTGGATCTTGGCAATTTATTTGATCTTTAGGAATTAAAACTTTCTGACTCTTGTTGTCATATAAAGCCCTTCACATGTATCAATTCTGTCCAGAAGACGACTAGCTGATGTTGCTAGACATCTGAATGGCTTCAAAAGTCCTTTACGATGCATAATGAGTAATGACTAATTCATACCACCTTTATCACTGTGGCAAATGCTTAAAAGGATGTTTACTAGTCTCACTTTCATTTTACTCTTTTAATACCCAATGGATATGCTTATAATGCTTGCAGCCAGTATATTGTGAAACTTTTCCATTGCTTTCTCTACCTTATAATAGGTAGTGAGACATCTGATTTTTCTGTTATCATCATTGCAAGTAATATAATTAAGACCTTTCCAAAATTACTTCTCTTCTACTTTCAAAAATTAAACGTGTTATAGCTATGCTTAATAGAACTGTTTCAGAAATTGCTTCTGTTCTACTTTCATTTCATTTAAGTAAACTATCAAAATATATGTTTCATAACCAAAGTAGATGACGCTGTAATCTCATACCGATAGAACATGACAGCATATACCTTCTTTGTATGGGCAAAAACACACTTTGGTTAGTCAAGTTGACAGTTCCTTGATTTGAGGACAAGATGATTTGCAGTAGTTGACTCGCTTCTCATCCTATATATGTCAAAAACCCAATTTTTGCAATTATAGGCTTGATCATAATCTTGAGCAACGGCTCTAAGTTAACAGGGCTTCACCAATTGTTTACTGATTTTTCATAATTGCATCAGTCTTTATTGATTGGGTCAAATTCATGGTAGAAGTGATTAATTAACATGAGATAGTATTAAAATAAAACCTATCAGGCCAGCTGGTGGGTAGATTTGACTTATTAGTCATGTGGCTTAAATTTGTGCAACCAACAAACTTTGGCACAAAATTCCCTGAACCAGGTAGGAGTCATACTGAAGAGCTGACGAGATTCGCTCTAGCGGATTACAGTGGTCTCTCAGTCTCAGTATTTTCACAACAGACGAAGTTTTAGCTTATGCTTTCCTTATGCCAGTAGTATCTGATGCTCAATAATAGATAGGCACTATAATGGTAAAATTACTTCCAATTGGACATATAGGAGCACCAGCTAATTAATCAGCATATAATAATCTGATCCTTATATCAACACACCTGTTCTGTGGTACACTGCACAGTGTCCTCTTATCTGTTTGTGGTTGAACAACAAGGAGGCTTTGCATTTTGTCCGATGGTTCTTATTATCAAATAGCAAAAATAATTGTTCTTCTGAACATTTTAGTACCGGAATAAACTTTTTCCGATTATCAACTTTTCTGAAACAAGAATGAGGTTTCCTAATAAGTGTCATTTAGCTTCATTATACTGCAGTGTCATGACACCTAGAGAATAATATGATGTACATAATTCTAGTAACAGAAAGCCACATTCTTACCTGAATAATGTCACAAGACTCGTAACTGCATTTTCACACCCATCAGAATACTTATAGCAAGGGTCTATTTAGTAGACTATTTAAAGAAATTCAAGGTTTAATGCCTCATTTTTGCAAGAAGCGTTAACTTCCCAAATTATTCTACTATGTACATTCAAGGTCTTTTGGTACCCTGTCAAGTTTGCTACTCAAGTTCTGTTTCAGAAAGATCAAGAGACAATTTACCTTCATATTTTTAATTACACTCATTATGCTGGTCTCATTGGTTTCTTAAGTTACATTATTTCTGAAGGAAATTCGGTTAAACACTGAAATCTTAGATGATCTAGATTCTGTAGGAAGCTCATCATCTATCATTTTTAACACGACGGACGGTATTCCTTTGCAGGATCCTGATGAGCAAAGTGAACATGAGTGATCACATCCGGGATTCCCAAGGTCTCTCTACGCTGACTGGTGCAAGTCCAAAGCCCGTGAACAGCTTGTTCCCCATGTCAAAACATCAGGACCCCTTTGAAGGTACCCCATCTCGAGCTGACTTTGGACTAATTTCTGCTGATTCCCTCCTGAACCCTTCAAGAACCTCCTACTCTGAGAATATCAGCTTTGACTCCAGTTTGCAACTGGATGACCGACAGTCCCAAACTCACCCCCTTCGACATTTCATTGATGACTGGCCCAAAACCCAGTCGGACCGTCCTCCCATCACATGGTCTGAAGTAGAGGACATGCAGTCAGACAGGACCCAGCTCTCCATCTCAATCCCTACAGACTTCTCATCCTCCTCTAACTCTCCCAACCAAGAAAAGCTCGCTCTTTCTCCCCTTAGATTGTCTCGGGAATTCAGTGCCATAAATGAAGGGAATCAACAACATACTAGTTGGATACCAATCTCTTGGGAGCCTACTGTTGGTGGACCGCTAGGGGAGGTCTTAAATAACACCAATACCACCCCAAAGGGCCTTAGCAAGAAATGCTCTTCGTCATCTCTAAACCTCTTGACTGATGGGTGGGACTCAAGCCCAAGATTAGAGGCATCCCCGACTGGTGTCCTACAAAAGACTACCTTCGGTTCTCTGTCAAGTAGCACTGGAAGTAGCCCGAGGGCTGATAATCTGAAGACCCATGATAGTGCCAGCAACCTGTGTGATGACCTCCTTGGTTCTACACTTGTAAATCCGTCAATGGTACCCTCACTCTAAGTTTCTGACAAAGCAAAATAGCAACAAAGAGGAAGGTAGATGGCATCAGAAAAACGGAAATGACTGACAAGTGACGGTTACTGAAGGAGTAGCAGAAAAGGATGAAACATGGTCTGTGGCTGAGTTTTAGATGTCCACACATCGTAAACTTTCGAACTGTTTTATTTATTTCTGTTTGTTAATCTCATACATTATGTATGTTATTTGTGTAATTTGACTGAAATGACTGTTTGCTAAGAATTGCATGTGTTTGTATTGTAATAGCTATTACCCATTTGGGCTGTGTTTTGCCTGGAGTTTTCTGTGGTCAAGTATTTGGTTTGTACAAGCCTTTGGATTGAGCATGTTAAATTGACTAGTAGAATTATGCAGCTTGAATCACAAAAAGGGGAAGAGAATGAAACATAGCCACAAGAACACTGTCAGGCTTGTATAGAGATTTTCATGGAGGAAATTTATATGCAGGCTGTAGTAGAGTTTACTACTATTGTGTGTTTTATAATCCAAGAGCTGCAGCACTATATCAGTGTGTTGTAGTTCTATGTTTCATATAATCGATATTTAGATATGTTTTACTTCAATCCGATGTTCTGTTAATCTGTTTGGTCACGTATGTATTGCAGAGTTACTTGTCCATTACTGTTATGTATAGCCGAATTGTCATTTTTCTGGTACGTCTTTGTTTTGATACCTGTATTATACTAAGCTATCGGTATAATGTCACAGCAACCTAGAAACATAGAGTCCACATACGTTTGAGTGCTCTTAATGATGGGAGAATAAAACTGCATTGGATTCTGAGAAAGATTCCACACCTCTGTTTGAACACTGAAAGTACACAGTAATGAGATAATGGAGCTGCTGCCTCCTGGAGATGGCAATGGTGGAGGTCAATCCAACTTCTCCTTTCTTTTTTGAAGAACAGTTTTTGACCTGAAAGAATCCTTCTTTTTTCAGTTGATGTCCATTGCAGCGAGCAAAACTGTGGCTGAGGGGCCAAGCATGGGGAAAGAGTTAATGATTCCCTATGAGAGAGTTGGTCAGAAAACTGTTGTCAGCATTTGCTTCTCCTCCTCTGTTCTGGCATTTGGGCTTCACCATTTTCAGGAATTATCTAGTTTGATTAACTTTTAAGTCCATGCATCATCCATTTGGATCACCATACAACCAAGACAAAGAGTTAGTGGCAAGTGCTAATCTCGTGATTAACGAATTAAAACGATGATTCCTTTGTTGGAAAGCATATTCATGTTCAGTGGACAAATTGAATTCAGAGGTACAATAAAGCTTAATATAATGCCAATGCAAAGAATGACTTGAAGAATAACTTGCAGGATACTCATGTGGACTAAAAAAACTTTATTACTTTGCAATTAAAGATCATGTTCTTTGCCCTCTTTTGCAATATACTTGCATGCTTGCTAGCCCTTCATTTTAATAAACAAAATACCAACACTTTCTGTGAGACTTGCACCAAACCAAGGAAGGTCGCACTGTCTAGAACTTTAGATCTGAATGCTTCTGACATAGCTAAGATTCAATTAGCACAGCCACAGAAAGAGACTCCCATTCTTTAGCTTTACTCAAAATCAGCACCAAAGCAAAATTAATCACCAAATCTCAGCACAAGCAGGGGCGGACCCAATAGTGGGCGGCTCATTTTTTTTCATATATTGTGTGGAAAACCGTAAAACATAGCTTATAGGTAAAGAATGATTGTTACACATCATGAGTAGCCCGTCTAGCTCAGTTGGTAGAGTGTAAGGCTCTTAACTTTGTGGTCGTGGGTTCGAGCCCCACGGTGGGCGGCAGGTCCATTTATTTAACTTCCCTTGTTCTTCACCTTTCATTGGCTATATACATGGGCGTTTTTTAGATATTCTCTTATATTTTTTTCTTGCAGCCCACCCCAAAAAAATTTTCTGGTTCCGCCCCTGAGCACAAGACTTGAACAATCAGCTCAGCATGCTGCAAGAGGTGAAAGCAAACCCAAAATTAGACCAAACAATAACCCATTGTTTGCTTGTTTACACAAACACAATAATTAGATGATTGTACAGAAAAAAAGAAACTGAAAAGGTGAGATATTTTCTTGCTTTTTGTAACTTGATGCCTGGAAACCTATAATGAATATCAAAATAAAATCAGATGCCTTACTCACATTCTCATGATCCAAGTAGTCCAGAAAAATATAGGCCTAAACAAGCTTAAAATAACATTTCCTGTCAGTCATTAAGCTCTTCACTCAACAAATTCACATTTGTGATAACTAGAAAAACGAACAAACCGAAGGTTGGTTATAGGTTGGTTGTGTCGGCAGAGCAACCTTCATGCCATAAAACAAACTGTTTCACAAAAAAAAAGCAATGCAAGTATCAAAACAACAATGGATGAGCAAGAAATTGTAGTTCAACTTCTTGTTACTATTAGCATTAATGTTGTGGTTACTCCTATATTACATTTCTACTCTAAGAGAGTTGTATCAGCCCACAGAACAAGAAATCTGCAACAAATTCAAAAGAACAAGGCTCCGAGAATGGCAAATTCAGTTTCTTGCAATTTTTTCTAGTCAAAATTTTCTTCTTCAATTGAGTCATACTTAAAGGTATGAAACTTTTCTGAACTGTTTACAGGATCTTTTGTAAAAACTTGAAATCATTCAACTTTTCAGAAGGCCATTGTTTCTGTTAGTTGAACAAAGTAAATCCTTGCATACTACTACTATGAAGTGTTAGATCTAAATTTATTCCATACAAGATCTACACATATACTGTAAGCCTCTTTATCATGATCAAAGGGAAGGAGGGTTTTAGGCATACCTGATTCCATCGCGAGGATGCCGAATATTGCACGATCTCGAAGGCGCCGGAGTTGAGGGAGAGGATTCTTCTCTCCAGCCACCAAGTTCTCTTCTTTATCCTTAGAGGAGATGAGAGGCCTCTAAGAGAGAGATGATTATTCTTGTTGGTGGAGAGGGAACCCTACTCATGGTATATATAGCATCAAGAAACCCTAGTTCAACTCATCATAGATCTAGGCCCTTGATTTATAACACGAGTTCCACACGTGTGATGAGTCCCACATTCTAATTTAAATACACTCATGGCTAAGTGTAATTGAAAACGTGTCTAGACCCAAACCATTTAGGTTTGATCAATTCTTTATTGGGTCAAACAACATAGGTTAAGTGGGCGGGTGCAAATATCCAATTGACTTGATTAGGCCCAAAATAAATTAGACTTTAAAATATAATAAGTCTAACAATCTCCCACTTGGGCCAAGCAAGTCATACTGAATAGATATTATGCATAACTTTATGACGTCAAAACTTTAACCGCCGACAAATCACGTTTCAAAACAATCTGGTCCATTAAGAGTCCTGCCACCGAACATGGCGATCGTTACCTTCTGTATAATCGAGGTAGGACCTTCCACATCACAAGTTTCAGAACCCTTAACGACATAGATCAAATGTGAACGTGTGGCATGGAAATGTCCTCTGATCAAATAAGGTACAATTCCAACTGGTTTCCACTTTATGACTCCAACGAGTCTAGCCTTATGACTCCAACGAGTCTAACTTTATGACTCTAACGAGTCTAACTGCTAATTCAACAAACTCAAATGCGCAAAAGTAAACTTTAAGAAAAGCAGTTATAAATTTATTTATCAGAATCAATAAATATCCATAAAGTGCACTTAGAAATAATGTCTGTTACATAAAATTATCCACTCCCACAAAATCAGGATATCATAATGACTAGTCATCCCCATATGAGCAATATGCTCTAAGAATACTTTAGGTGAAAGTCCTTTAATGAGTGGATCTGTAATGTTAAGAATAGTGTCATCACTATCAAACAGACAAAATATGATTCTGAACTTTATCATTGATGACAAGAAACTTGATGTCGATATACTTCGACTTTACTGAACTCTTGTCACTATTGTAGTAGAGCTCTATAGCTCTTATTATCACAGTGTAGCTGTAATGGCCTCTCGACTAAATCCACCATCTTCCTACAATAAGGAAAATATAACATGAAGTGGACTTCCTATTATCGATACATACAGCATAATCTGAATCTGTGTATCCGATCAGCTGCAACTGATTAGATTTCATGTAGTTTTCTATTGATATTGCATTTGTTGGAGGAGAGAGTACAGTAGAGGAAGTGAAGTCATGCCAGGTGCTGTTGAAGACTGCCAAGGAGTCTACGACGAAAGGCGACGGAACAGCAGGCAGGAAAAACGAAGCAGCAGCAGAAAAGACAGTGGTCGGTCGACCGGTCCGGTCGACCGACGTGCACGAAGTGCACAGGTGCTCCCAGGTTTCTTCGGTCGACCGGACCGGTCGACCGAAGAGGGTCTTGGTTGCTTCGGTCGACCGGACCGGTCGACCGGAGAGGGTCTCTGTAAGCAACCCAACTCTCTGTTTGTTTCGGTCGACCGGCTCGGTCGACCGGAAGAGGGAGTCGGTCGACCGGCCGGTCGACCGACAGTCGGGTTTTGGGCGAAATCTGTTGTTTCGGGAAGTTATGTATTTAAGCCCTGGTTGTAATTTTCTAGGGTTAAGAGTGCTTAGACAAAGTATAGCTGCGGACTCTCTTGTGTTGATAGAGATCTAGAGCTATTGTAATCCATCTTCCATAAAGAATACTCTCTCCGTGAATTGCCCCGAGGACGTAGGCAAGTTGGCCGAACCTCGTTAGATCTGGTTTTTGCGATTGGCTGTTCTTCTAGTTTGTTTTCATTGTTCTTGGTGATTGAGATCAGGTTGGATCTTCTAAGGGTTGTTGTCTCCGAGCACAACAAGTGGTATCAGAGCGTTCAGGTTACGCTTGGGATATTCTGAAGATTCGAAGGGCTCCAGATCTGATCAGGTGGAGATCGTGTGTCGATCTCAGGTCAGAGGCATTGGTGTTCAAGGAGATCGTGTGTCGATCTCAGGTGGACACAGGGAGGGCTCGTTGAATCAGGGGTGGAATAGATCTGGTGAGAAACTCAAGCTAGGGTTTCAAGGTAGAGGTAAAAAAAAAAAAATCACTTTTTTATCTCAGAAATAGATCTATTTTGCAAGTATTTGATCTTCCGCATAGTTAGAGGGTCAAGGAAAGGATCTCAATGGCAGAGGAATCTAAGTCTGTTAAAACAATGAACAACTCCAGGATTGAAGTTGTTAAGTTCAATGGAACTAACAATTTCGGGATGTGGAGGTGTGAGGTTATGGATGCATTGAATGCACAGAACCTCGAGGACACGCTCCTTTTGGAGAAGAAGAAGGATACTACCACTGATGATGAGTGGGAAAAAATGAACAGGTCGGCATGTGGCCTGATTCGCTCATGTTTGTCACAAGATATCAAATATTCTGTTCAACATGAGAAGTCAGCAAAGGATATGTGGAATACCCTCGAGAAGAAGTACCTGACAAAGAGCGTGGAGTCAAGGCTGCAGCTTAAGAGCAAGCTGTATTTGTTCAGGATGCAGAGGGGAAGCACAGTAAATGAGCACCTCAACAGGTTTACAAAGCTTCTTACGGATTTGCTAAATGTGGATGCCATTATAAGTGAGGAAGACAAGTCAGTCATTCTTCTGAACTCTCTTCCACGGAGGAGTATGAAATATTTACAATGACATTCATAAATGGAAGGCAAATATTAGACTATGATGAGATATCGTCAGCACTGATGAGTTATGAGAAAAGGAAGAATGAGAAACATTCTGGGAGATCTAGTTCATCAGCAGAGGCTTTGGAGGTAAGAGGCAGGAGCTCATCAAGGAAAGGCAAGGAGGTGAGAGGAAGATCGAAGTCAAGACCGGGCTTAAGGGATCTTAAGAAAGACCAGTGCATGTATTGCAAAGAGTTTGGGCACTGGAAAGTTGACTGTCCAAAGTACAAGGGGAAGAAGAAGGAATCAAAATCTGAGGCAAATCTGGTAAGAGTGACAAAGGCTGCTAGCAATAAATCACAGGCAGAGGATTCAGATTCAGATTCTTCGGTATTCTCGTTTTCAGTTACTACTCCTGTTGTAGGTTACTCGGGGGAAAACGAGTGGATCCTGGACACAGGTGCTACATATCATGTATGCCCTAATCGAGATTGGTTTACTAGTCTTGAGAAGCTGGAGGGATGTTCGGTCGTCATGGGCGATGATCATCCATGCATCATGGAGGGTGTAGGCACAATTCCTATCAGGATGTTCGACGGGATGGTAAGGGAGCTGAAGGAAGTGAGATATGTCCCTCAGCTGAAGAGGAACTTGATCTCAGTGGGTGTTTTGGAATCATTAGGGTTCGGAGTGTCTATTAAAGAAGGTGTTCTTAAAATGACGAAGGGCTCAATGGTGGTGTTGAAGGCCAACCGCAGGAATAATTTGTATTACTTGAAGGGTAGTACAGTGACAGGGCAGGTGGCAGCTTCGACCAGTCAGAAGGAAGATCTAACCCGGCTATGGCACATGAGGCTGGGACATGCAGGGGAGAAATCTATGCAAGCTCTTGTGAGAAAAGGGCTACTGAAGGGTGCAGAGACCTGCAAACTGGATCTGTGTGAACATTGCATCATAGGCAAGAAGACAAAGGTGAAGTTTGAAACAGCTTCACACTGCACCGAAGGCATTCTTGATTATGTGCACACAGATGTATGGGGACCCACAAAGACTGCATCAATAGGGGGAACCCACTACTTTGTGTCGTTTATCGATGATTATTCTAGGCGGTGCTGGGTGTACACCATGCGACACAAGAATGAAGTCCTAGAATTGTTTGTGAAGTGGAAGGTTAATCAGGAAAGGAGTACAGGAAGAAAAGTCAAGGTCCTTCGTTCTGACAACGGAGGAGAGTGCAAGTCAGACCCTTTCCAGAAGCTATGTCTTGATGAGGGCATAGAGAGGCACTTCACAGTAAGGGAAACTCCGCAACAGAATGGGGTGGCTGAAAGAATGAACCGAACTTTGCTAGAGAAGGTTCGGTGCATATTGTCAAATGCAGGATTACCAAAGAAGTTCTGGGCTGAAGCTTTGGGGTATGCATGCCATCTCGTCAATAGGTTGCCGTCGTCTGCAATAGGGGGAAAGACTCCCCTTGAAGTTTGGTCTGGTAAAGCTGCAGGAGATTATGATGTGCTCAGGATATTTGGATGTCCAGCCTACTATCACGTAAAAGAAGACAAATTGGATCCGAGAGCGAAGAAAGGTGTGTTTGTTGGCTTCAAGAAAGGAACCAAGGGGTTCAAGATCTGGGACCAACAGGACAACAAATTCATAATCAGCAGAGATGTCACTTTTGATGAGGCCTCGATGATGAAGCCTACAGTCTCTCAGCAGGTGGAGACTAAGAAGACCAAGGAGCTATTGCAGCAGGTGGAGAGTGATGCAGATCCACCATCTCTAGAAGACTCAGTATCTGTGAGGATCATTCCTGAGGTGACACAGGGAGGTGATCAAGTTGCAGAAGAAGATGCTGAGGTTATTGAAGAGGATCAGGAACAGGTAATGTATACTGGTGATCAAGTTCCAGATTCCACTGCAGTTGGAAGACCAAGGAGGAATACTAGGAGACCTGGCTGGCTCACTACAGACATGGTGATTGCACATGCACTTCCAGTTGTTGAAGAAGCCATTCCATCTACTTTCAGGGAAGCTGAAATCAGTTCAGAAGCGGAGTTATGGAAAGGGGCCATGAATGAAGAGATGCAGTCTCTTTATAAGAACAACACATGGGAACTGACCAAGTTGCCCAAGGGGAAGAAAGCCATAGGGTGTAAGTGGGTATTTGCTAAGAAGCAGGGATCACTCCAAGAAGACAATGTGCGCTACAAGGTAAGGCTGGTGGCTAAAGGCTACGCACAGAGAGAAGGGATCGACTACAACGAGGTGTTCTCCCCAGTTGTAAAACACTCGTCTATTCGGATCCTATTGGCCTTGGTGGCACAGAATGAGTTGGACCTTGACCAACTTGATGTGAAGACCGCCTTTCTCCACGGCGATCTTGAGGAGGAGATCTACATGACTCAGCCCACAGGTTACAAAACTGCAAGGAAAGAGGAGTTGGTATGCAAGCTGAAGAAATCACTGTACGGTTTGAAGCAGTCTCCAAGACAATGGTACAAGCGATTTGACAGCTTCATCAGGAAGAAGAAGTACACAAGAAGCCATTATGATCCATGTGTGTACTACAACAAGTTATCATCTGGTGAGTATGTCTATCTACTACTTTACGTAGATGATATGCTAATTGCTTCTAGGTCAAGATCTGCAATTGATTCTCTGAAGAAGACTTTATCGTCTGAGTTCGAGATGAAGGACCTGGGGGAAGTAAGGAAAGTATTGGGTATGGAGATCACAAGGGACAGGGAAGCTGGCAGGATTAGCTTAACTCAGAAGGGCAATCTGGAGAAGGTACTGCAGAGATTTAATATCGGGAAAGATACAAAGACTGTAAGTACACCAATGGCGCCGCACTTCAAGTTGTCAGCGAAGATGTCTCCAAGGAGTGTTCAGGAGCGTGAGCATATGACTCATGTACCATATGCCAATGCAGTGGGAAGCTTGATGTATGCAATGGTGTGTACAAGGCCGGATCTATCACAGGCAGTTTTCATGGTCAGCAGATATATGCATGATCCAGGTCAGGGTCATTGGGAAGCAGTGAAGTGGATCCTGAGGTACATCAAGGGTACTGTTGACGTAGGCCTCGTGTTTGAGAAGGACAACACTGGGAAGCAAGAATGCATAGGGTACGTGGATTCGGACTATGCAGGTGATCTTGACAAACGCCGGTCGACGACAGGGTATGTATTCACATTCTCGCAGGCACCGGTGAGTTGGCGCTCCACACTTCAGTCCACAGTCGCATTGTCGACTACAGAGGCAGAGTATATGGCCTTGACCGAGGCCATGAAGGAGGCGATTTGGCTTCAGGGATTGCTAGATGACTTGGGAGTGGAACAGGAGATCTTGAAGATACACTGTGACAGTATGAGTGCCATTTATTTGGCAAGGAACCAAGTCTACCACGCAAGGACGAAGCACATCGATGTCAGGTATCACTTTGTTCGGGAGATTCTGGAGGAAGATGACATCAATTTATTGAAGATTCATACTTCGGAGAATCCGGCCGATATGCTTACAAAGGTGGTGTCAGGAGTAAAGTTTGCACACTGCAAAGACTTGCTCCAGATTCTTCAGGTGAATTGAGCTTGCTGAAGCTCATGTGGATGAACTACGGATGGCTTGATCCCTTGGGCAAGGGGTACGTAGGCAACCAGATTGGTGCAGCCGCTTTCGAGTCGGTGTTCGGCTCAGATTTAACAATCTTCACCGAGGTGGAGAATTGTTGGAGGAGAGAGTACAGTAGAGGAAGTGAAGTCATGCCAGGTGCTGTTGAAGACTGCCAAGGAGTCTACGACGAAAGGCGACGGAACAGCAGGCAGGAAAAACGAAGCAGCAGCAGAAAAGACAGTGGTCGGTCGACCGGTCCGGTCGACCGACGTGCACGAAGTGCACAGGTGCTCCCAGGTTTCTTCGGTCGACCGGACCGGTCGACCGAAGAGGGTCTTGGTTGCTTCGGTCGACCGGACCGGTCGACCGGAGAGGGTCTCTGTAAGCAACCCAACTCTCTGTTTGTTTCGGTCGACCGGCTCGGTCGACCGGAAGAGGGAGTCGGTCGACCGGCCGGTCGACCGACAGTCGGGTTTTGGGCGAAATCTGTTGTTTCGGGAAGTTATGTATTTAAGCCCTGGTTGTAATTTTCTAGGGTTAAGAGTGCTTAGACAAAGTATAGCTGCGGACTCTCTTGTGTTGATAGAGATCTAGAGCTATTGTAATCCATCTTCCATAAAGAATACTCTCTCCGTGAATTGCCCCGAGGACGTAGGCAAGTTGGCCGAACCTCGTTAGATCTGGTTTTTGCGATTGGCTGTTCTTCTAGTTTGTTTTCATTGTTCTTGGTGATTGAGATCAGGTTGGATCTTCTAAGGATTGTTGTCTCCGAGCACAACAGCATTACCTTCTTGACAGTCTTCCAGAGATCAATCCCATGATTGATCAAGTTTCTGTCAAGTTTCTCAATGGTATATGCTATTCTGGATGGGTACAAACTTGAGCACACATCAGACATCCAACCGCCAATGCATATGGAATGTCTTTCATTTGCTCTTTCCGTAGATCATTCTTGGGACATTAGAGTAGACTTAACTTATCTCCCTTAGTGACAGGCGCATCACCCAAAGAGCAATTCTTCATGCCATATCTATCTAGCACTTTATCGATATAGGCCTTTTGTGATAAACTTAATATTCCACGTGTCCTGTCACGTTGAATCTGGATGCCTATCACAAAAGAAGCGTCTCCAAGATCTTTCATCTCAAAATTCTTTGAGAGAAAACTCTTGATCTCAAGTAGAAGATCTATATCGTTACTTGCTAATAGAATGTCATCCACATATAGCACAAGAAATATAAGTCTACTCTCTTTAAATTTATGGTGAATACATTGATCAACTATATTTTCCTTAAAATCAAAAAACGGATATTACTTGGTCAAATTTCAAATACTATTGACGGGATGCTTGCTTTAAACCATAAATGAATTTCTTTATTTGCAAACCAAATATTATGAAACTTTCACTTTAAAACTTTCTGGTTGCACCATACAGATTTCCTTCTCAATGCTACCATTAAGAAAGACAATCTTAACATCCATTTGGTATAACTTCAGGTCAAAGTGAACCACCAGTGCCATAATAATCTTAAAAGATTGCTTCATGAAAACTAGGGAGAAAGTCTCCTTATATTAGTCAATGCCCTTTCTTTGAGTGAATCCCTTTATGACAAGATGTGCCTTATACCTTTTGACATTACCTTTCGAATCCCGCTTGATTTTGAATACTCATTTACAACCAATCGGTTTCTTTCCTTTAGGCAACTCTTACTAAATCCTAAACATCATTGTCCTTTATGGATTTTAACTCATCTTTCATGGCATTTGACCACTTACTGGAGTGAATGTTGAGTTTGGTCTCATTTAAGGATGCGGGGTCATCCTCTAGCCTTATGTCAAACTCATGCTATTGGAGATAAACTATATATAGTCATTTGCAATGACTAATCTCCTTTCCCTAGTTGATCTCCTAGGCACTTGTGGTTGAGAATCTTCAGTTTCTACCTCACTAGCATGATCTACTTCAGGATGAACTGTATATGTATCTTGTAAGGATGCAACTGTATTTTCATCTTGAAGTGGAACAACTACTTTATCATTTGGAACAATTGTCATGGGTATAACAATATGTTCTTTCTTAAATATGAAATCCTTATGTAGTTGACTCCCACTGTTCTGAATATTCTCAAAAAATTTTAGCAATCCGTCTTTATGTTCTTAGTGGAGGGACAATAAAACTTAAAGCCTTTATACCTCTCAGAATACCCTACGAATAAACAACTAACTGTCATTGAGTCCAACTTCTTCTCATATGGTATATATGGCCGAGCTTCCGCTGGACAACCCCAAACATATAGATGCCTAATACTGAGAGATTTCTCAGTCCATAACTCATATAGGATTTTAGTTACTGTTTTGCTAGGTATTCTTCTAAGGAGGCGACAACCATTTTTAAGGCTTCAATATATAGTGACTCTGGTAGAGTAGTGTGAGCTATCATACTCCTAACCATGTCCTTTAGTGTGTGATTTTATCTCTCAGTAATACCATTTTGACGAGGCGTCCCTGATATGGTGTACTAAGCGATAATACCACTCTTTCAGAAATTGACAAATGGTTCTGGACATTTACCTGATTCGTTATATCTGTCATAGTACTCACCACCATGATCAGATCTAACGGCTTTAAACATGTCCAATGATTGGGATTTCTCATGGAACAAGTACAGGTACCTATAACGAGAGTAATTGTCTGTAAAAGTGATGAAATATTCATGGCCATTCCAAGAAGCTGTAGGGAATGGACCACAAATGTCTGTATACACCAAATTAAGACACCTGAACTTCGTCTAGTACCAAACTTTTTAATGTTTCTTTAATTAATTTTCGCTTAGTGCCTATGCTATTCACATATAGAGATTCAGTATATAAATCATGAAGTTTCAATTTATATAGCCATCAATTAGAATTCTAGTACCAACAACTTTAGGTTTGGAAAGTAGACTAAGCATTTCATTATCAAGAGTGACAGCAAAACTAGATCTGTCTAACAAATAAAATAGAAATATGATTCCGCCTAAAAGGACGGTACATATAAAGTCTCATCCAAATCTAAAACAAAAAATCAGAAATTAATTTAAGCCTACAAACTCCAATAGCTTTAATTGCAACTTTATTTCCATCACCCATGTATACGTATCGCTCAGCTGGGCTGGGCCTCCTTTGGGTTTGGAAGTTCCGCATTGAATCGCTTATGTGAATTATCTATTCATAATTTATAAAGTGGCACTAAAGCTAAATTAATCTCAAAACAAACATAAATATGAGATATACCCGCTAAATAGCCATTTCTGATACTTTATGCATTCCTACTTAAGGTGGCTTACTTTCTTACAGAAGAAGTATGCAATGACCTTAGGCTACTTTTTCTGCACTTTTGCCACTTAGGATCAGCCACTGTAGTGATGTTTATGTTCCTCCCTTTAGTTTCACTTTCTTTTTCTTATTAGAAGTTTACCCTGGATGCTAAGTGAGCACTGACTTTATCGGGCATAGCACTTCTAATAGTTATAGGAATAGTGTACTTTATGACCATTAGACACCTCTTGTAAGATCTCTCCCACTTACCATAATTGACCTTTTCTTTACTGAACTTTTATTAGTGATAGTAGAGATCCATCAATCTTTAAGGTGCACTCTAGGTTCATGAATTCAAGAACGATCATTTACGTGGTCTTACCACTTCTTAAAGTTTGTACTTTTTAATTTAAACTACATAAATGTACAATTTCTCATCAGTTTAACATAAACATTGCATTTAATAAAATTCTACTGTAATAGCCATAAAAAAAATGAATTTTAGAAAATGCAACCAGTCTAACCGATAGAGCTGCCGGTTAAACTTTCAGAACAAGTTGTGTCTCTATATGCCAACACTGTACTGGCCCAATATAGATATCCTAAAGTCTAGGTCCTATATAAGAGAACAGCCTTCCTTTGGGCCGACTGTCACTTTATAGGATTGGTCCTAAAGTTTAAGTAATCTATATTGGCCATATAATATATGTAATGACCTGGCCATAATGACAACCTTCCTTTGGGCCGATTGCCACACGCATGGACCACACAAATTTATGCATCTGTATTCTTGTTTCGCCATCGGACTAGTTGATGAGGGTAATGCAATATGGGCCAATAGTGTGATAACCTTCCTTTGGGCCGATTACCACACATCAAGGTTCTCCCACTTGCATTACCCACATCAAGTATCCGACGCCGTACATAATTCGGCCAAACAATAGTCTTCCTTTGGGCCGGCTATTGTCCGCATGAACTACATACGCAATTAAATAAGCTCTTTTATAAATTCTTTAGCTTGAACATGTATATATCTTTATCTGTGTGTTATTAACTGTAGTATACATCAATATTCATTATGCTAGACAATATAAGCAATATAATATTGATGATAAAGCGGAAGCATGTAAGGGTACACATAACCATGATAAACAAACAATTCAATGCCTTCTTTATGTCAACTAACTACTGTTTTGTCATGTCTAATGCCTGTAATACTATAGTGCTCGTCAAGAGCTTCGAAACGGCTGTTTACATGCCCAAAACAGAGGTCGTATGAGCCCGTAACGGCTAATTGAAGTTTCTATTGGCAAAACGGGTCTGCAGTGCTAACGGGTCTGAATCAGACCCGACCCGCAATGGTTAAGTTATTTGTTTCCTTTCTTATTGGGTTGGGTTTAAATAAACTGAATAAAAACCCAATTAGCTTTATGTGAGATTGATTGGGATTAGGTTTCTTTATTTGAGTAGAATTCTATCCCAAAATATCCTTAATAGACTAGAATTATATCTCAATAATAATACCCAAATCAATCTCAACAATCCCAATTGAAAATTAATATGAGATTAATTAGGAGTAAGTTTCCTTATTAGAGTAAAATTCAATCTCTAAATTTTTTGAATCCTAATTAATCTCATAATCCCAAATTAAGGAAACCCTAAATAATTAACTTTTTTTTTTAAATTTAAATTATTCTTCACAATACCCGGTTTGCCTTACATGTGCATGCATGCAGACACATGTCTGCATGCATGCAGGCCATGCCTTTTTTTTTTTTGTTTAATAACTTTACAGCATGTGCTGGTTTTTTTTTTTTTTTTTTTTTTAATCGTTGCATGCAGGCGCCTGCAAGCACCTGCATGCACACAGGCAGGCAATTTTTTTTTTTTTTTTTTGTAATCTTTGCTGCATGCAAATTGCTTGCATGCAGCCGACAGTGTACCCTTTTATTATTATTATTATTAATTTAGAATAACACACAAATCAAATTTCATAAAAAAAAAATATATACATGTTAAATTCAATAAAAATCACTCCTTTTAACCTTTTTGATCCAACATATGAGACACAAAAATATTTATTGAATCAAAGGAGATAATTTTATTATATTTATAGATCGAGATCATAATTTCTGTAAATCCCTATGATCTGATAAAGAGGAGGCTCTGATACCAATTGTTAGATCTAAATTTATTCCATACAAGATCTACACATATACTGTAAGCCTCTTTATCATGATCAAAGGGAAGGAGGGTTTTAGGCATACCTGATTCCATCGCGAGGATGCCGAATATTGCACGATCTCGAAGGCGCCGGAGTTGAGGGAGAGGATTCTTCTCTCCAGCCACCAAGTTCTCTTCTTTATCCTTAGAGGAGATGAGAGGCCTCTAAGAGAGAGATGATTATTCTTGTTGGTGGAGAGGGAACCCTACTCATGGTATATATAGCATCAAGAAACCCTAGTTCAACTCATCATAGATCTAGGCCCTTGATTTATAACACGAGTTCCACACGTGTGATGAGTCCCACATTCTAATTTAAATACACTCATGGCTAAGTGTAATTGAAAACGTGTCTAGACCCAAACCATTTAGGTTTGATCAATTCTTTATTGGGTCAAACAACATAGATTAAGTGGGTGGGTGCAAATATCCAATTGACTTGATTAGGCCCAAAATAAATTAGACTTTAAAATATAATAAGTCTAACAAAGAACACAGCAAAAGTCAGGTCATTAGAACTAGTGGGGTACGAGGAGAACTACAAACAACAAATGAAAATGCAAAAAAAAAAATGAAACAAAATTTAACGCTGCTCATATTCAATGTGATGCCATTTTCCAATAGCTATTTGGAACAAGGAATATTTTTATAATCAATTAATCATAGCACCAAAACCAATTCATAGAGTTCTCGGCAAATTAAAGCATTGAGTCTTCAGGAATCTCTAAAAACATAGTTCACAAGAGCGCTTAAAAGTTTCTATAAAAGTTCAATCTATAAAATTTAGGTAATTAAAAGACTAAAACCTCATTCTGAACAAAACGTTAGCTAAAAGATGGAATTTTTTTGAACAAATCCCTATAAAAAAGGAATAAGAGCTGCAATTTTAAGTAAAAAAAGAGAGATTTAATAATTGTAGGAAAATTGCAAACAATTAGATATATGAGAAACATAAAACAGAAATATTGTGAATAAGTGATGGTGCTCATATTCTGTGGGTGTATAAGAGTATGTCAGGCCATTTCACAGTAACATTCAGAACGAGGAATTTTGTTTATAATCACAGCACCAATCACTTATTAACTGCTCGGAATAGTTTAGAAGTTCAAGATATTCCAGCCAATTGAAAACCTAAATAGTTGGAATATTCATCAAACCAAAAGGAAAAAAAAATGATTTTTGACAAAACTTGACTTGGTGCTCATTGTGGTGGGAGTTTTTCCAAAAAGATTGGTTGTACGCTCAATTTCGCACTACGGGGTTGAGAGGATCTAAACTATCGAAAGCTGATAAAGATTTCAACGTAGAAAGAAAGCAAAGATAGGAGAATTTTACGTGAAAACTCAAGTTGAGAAAAACAATCGGGAGGAGAGAGAGAATTCATTATTGTAAAGAAATTACAATGAATTTTACAGAGCTCTACTGTGATTATAATCTCCTAGATCTCCTCCTCTCTTGTTCGAGGAGTAGTTTATTTGTACTGAATTGTTAGCCTGGAGACGGATGGAACGATGACGAGATTAACGTAACTGGATCTTCACATGCGGAATTGTTATAACTGTTTCGATTGTGAACATTTGATTATTGGAATTGCCTGCCGAAAATTCTCCCCAGTATACAGCTACGCAGGATGTTATCATCGTGGAGAAAATCAGGCTGCGTAACTAAAAGCGAGAATCAAAGAGGGCGATTGTTGTAAGTGTCTTACTTGGAGTGGAAGTCTTTAGAAAAGAATGAACCTAAGGATGGTTTGGAGCATTCGAGTTCTCGGGCGAAGGTGTCCTCGGAAGGCGGTGCGGACTCAGAAACTGCCGAGTGTTCTTGGAAGAAAAGGCAGTTTTGGAAAGGTACTCGGACTTTCTTCTTGGGCCAGCAACGAGCCTGCTGGTACGTCGAGTTTATCGCTTGTTCGGGACGCTCCTGATGAGGAAGAACGCATGTCGCGATCCTAAAAAAATATCAAAATCTGACCGTTACACTCATATTATGTGAATAATCACATCAATAAAAAAAAAATGAAAATAAACCCTAAAAAAAAAATCATCTAATTTAGGGGAAAACCAAAGGCTCAGACACGCACAAATTAAGTCATCAGGGTTGGTCCCAAATGTAAACAAGCTGGTGTTCTCAGCATCGAGAAACGAAATTATTAGTCAGCCAATAATAGTGAAAAAGATTGCTCATTACAAACATAATAATAATAATTGAAACAACATAAAATTCAAAGAAATTTAGCTGATATCTATCATTTAAAAGGAATTTTTGGAGAAATTTTAGCAGAAACGAGCAGCACAGAGAGAGAAAGAAGTCGGGGAGAAAAAAGCGGCCTTTCAAACAAACCCCACGGCCCAGAATTTGGAAGATGGAGCATGGGATTTATATTTTGCTAATAGGATGGGCTATGAAGATGGGCTTAGAATTATATGCTGAGTTGGGCCCAGCCCAATATCACCTTAAAATCAATCTAAATCTTGGGCTGTGTAAAATTAGGCCGAAACAATTAAAATTCTGAGTGAAATTGTAGTGGGCTTGAATTCAGTCTTGCTTTAACAGTTGGACTTCAAAGTTTATTAATTATGTCATTAAGCCAAAATTTGGGTTATGCCATTAATTTTGATAGGTATCTAATTAAAATGGCTCAGTAAGAACTATTTGTTTCTTACTTTTATTAGGGTTGTACGATTATATTAAGAAATGAGAATGTAATGAGTCATGGTTCTTTATTTTCACAAAAAAACATTATAATACAAACATATATACGTTAGGACCATGATTTATGCATGACTCATGATTCTTGCAAGCATGGGGGTGGGGGTGATGGAGGGTGCAATTGTTATCTCCTCGCATTTTCGCGTTCTCCATTCAAGAGATTTTTAATTGTTCGCGTCGCTTTTTATATATATATCTTATTTGTATCTGTATCCATATTTGTATCTATATATAATAAGTGAGAGATTTATTATTTTATTGCGTTTGATTTCACTGTGCTATTTGATACTTTTAAGAAACACAAATTTAGGGTTCTTTTTGTGAATAGTTAATTTTCATAATACAAACATCAACATTTTGGTTTTTTTTCTGTTTCATTCCTTAAAATTCTACTACTCATGTAACATTTTACTAAATGAACATGAAGTCATGTTTATGGTGGTACATATTCTTTAACTGACAGAGAGATTTATGTTGAGACTTCTTTTCTTTCTTATTTCTTTTGATATATATGTTTAGTTCATGGGCCCAAGAAGTTAAATATTTTTCGAAAATTATGTGATTGCATAGTGTCAGATTGCATAAGATAGATGGCCCAATTGAAATGATAGTATGAAAAAACTTAATGGGCTTCTCCAAGTAATAAATGGAATTTTTTATCAAAAGAAAAGAGCTCAATGGGCCTGACCTACAGGCCTTCAACATTGGGCTTCACATCGACCAATAAAAAAATATTGAAAAATACACAGGAAACATGGTTGCTCTAAGGTCCACATAGAAGGGTTCGGTTCATATATGTGTGAGCTACACACACATACAATAAGTTCATATGTGTGAGCTACACACACATAGCACCAATCCCGTGTTAACACGTGGATTGAAATTCTTATAATCTTAATATGTGTGTGAGGCTCACACACATAATATATTATAAGAGAACCAATCCACAGATTGTCAATGTCAGGACAGCTGTTGGCTAAGAAATTAATTAAGAATCTGACTAAAGCCTTGATGTTTGTGTGAATGTAAAGTGCGTAAACAAATTCCTTTGGCCTTGTAATCAGAATCATGCATTCCGAATCATTGACACCTCATCATGTCTAGACTTTTTGAGACAATTAGTCTCTGAATCCTCCAAATGATTAGCTACTTCTAAATTCAAATGCAACTCAAATTGGTTCATTTGAGCATTTTTTGAGTCTTTGACTCGTGGGGTTCGGTTCATGTGTGTGAGCCACACACATATTATAAGAGGATCAATCTCGCATTGATACGTGAGATTGACCCTCTTATAATATTATAAGAGGTGTGAAGTCTGCTAGTGTCGTTAGCTTCTTCTCTCTGGTCTCTAATATACATTAAGTGTTGGATGGTGAGCTGTGTCCACCAGCAGACAGACAAGTTTTAGTTCCTTAGTTTTTGTTTGTGATTCCAATTAACTCCAAGCACATGCTCCTCTCTCTCTCTCTCTCTCTCTCTCTCTCTCTATAATTTAATTTATCAATTGTTTTCTTATAAATTTTTGCTAAAAGTTTATAAGAAAACAAGTGATCATGTTATGCCAATTTCTACATAAATTAAATTTATAATAAGTGAAAAGTTTAAAAAGAAAACAATTGATAAATCTATGAACATAACAAACGTGAAAACATACTAGAAAATATATTTCACAAATACTTCATCAATATTTTAATTAAGACTATCACAATCAACTATCAAGCTAAGTAACTAAAAAAGAATATCTTCCACATGTGAACAAATCAATTTTTCTGGCCCTCATCATAAGAACCTTTGATGAGCAATAATTATGAGAAAAGGGACATATTGCTACTAAATTATATCCACATTTATTCATCTTCTCTTTAACTTCAATTTGTTGTTTGGTTCACATTCATATCAGCTTCAATCAAAACCCTTCATATTCTCCAATCTTTTCTTTGTCCTTTGTATTTATCAAGCACATGGCATGAGAGACACCAGACAATGACCCTTGGCATTTAGTCCATTTTTCTCTATGTTTTTACTCTACAATACAAAGAAAAGAAAAACTGATTGATACAGATTGAGCAAAATATTTGACTCAGTGAGAATCTGAAATTCAAAAACTTTTTATGATTATGTACAATGAATGCCCAAAATCTCTAAAACAGTTTCATCTACAATCTCATCAAAGATGGCTGATTCTATATCCAAGCCTAGTTCTTCAACCTCGGGCCTGAACTTGCCCCACTCATTCCTGGATTCAGCCATGTCTGAACCTAGCAACTTGGTCAAGCTGCTAGCGTCTCCTTGCAGCCTCTGCCATGAGAGGATCTTGTCATGGATGGCCTGTGATTTAACCTCGCTGCTCAAACAGTTTCCATGGTGATCACAAACTCTCTCCTCTGCTTCCCTCGCAACATCAAACAGTAGCTGCTGTCCCTTGCTTGAATGCTTGGTGTGATGAGGGAATGCAGAGATCTCTGGTGCTTCTCTGGGAGAACCGAAACTCGATGAAGTTGATGATTGGTTCTCTTCCTTGAATCCTGAAATGCAAACTTAATACTCAAATACCGAAACAGAATGTTAACCAAAAGATGAACAATGGTAAAGAGCTTACTGTGATTATAGAATTCTAGCACTGAAACAGGGCTGAGCTGCTTGCTGTCATCCATCTCAATGCACCTCCATTGATGATCTCCACCCAAATCTCTCGAACCGATGCCTGAAAAACAACTGAACACGCTCGGCCTCCCGCTCTCGATCGTCTTGCTATCCCATCTCAGAGCCCTGCTGAAGGGCTTCCCATGAACAAGCTTGGTGAGCAAAGACTTGATGAATCCAACAGCAGCTCCTCTCTTTTTAAAACCCTGACTGCTGAGCCTCTCAAGTCTCACACTCGAGCATCCATTTTGGAGCAGGTAGACATCTAACAAGAAAGGCTCCTGCTGCTCTTCTAGCAACTCGAACAGCTGCCTTCTACAGGCCATTGTGAACCCAAAAAAACTGGAGAGAGAGAGAGAGAGAGAGAGAGAGAGAGAGAGAGATTTTTAGGTAGAAGATGATGAATTTGCAATTGAGGTCCAGGGTTTGTCTTAAATAAAATGGAGAAGAGGGAGGTAGAGGGATTTAATATGGGGGACAAGAAGCAGTTGAAAATGCAAAGGGGGTAGGTCCCCTGTTATCAAAGGACAAAACTTGGAGTTTTGTCACTGGTTCTTTTGTTTGAGGAAGGACTGCTTCTCATGAGAATACAGAGTGTTTCAAGTGAAAAATCAAATTCAAAATGTACTCATAAAACGAGCAGTAAAAGATTTGGATTTGCAGTACATGGCTGATTTGGACTGTCTCCACCAATCACCTCAAATGGGCCATGAGGATCCTTTTGCTCAGCAACCTGAGAGCCCACAAGCTGTGTCTTGTAGCTGACTCACCCCATGTGTGCCTGAGACCAGAGAGAGCAACGAGGCAAAATGTGTACTAATGAATTTGTTTTAGACTTAGAGATTTTGTCAGTGATTTGAATCTCTTCTTCTCTCTCTTGTGATTTTAGAATCCAAAGCTTTGTAGTCTGGACTCCTTTGGACCAGGAATCATCACACTGCTCCTTTAGAAATGCACAGCCAACCTCTCTTCTCTAATATTCTAATAATCCCATCATCTCTCTGGGAAGACAGCAGGATATTGAACAAACATGGTGTTCCATATTCTTGAACTTGTGGACTGAAAATAATGTTTGTTGATGTTATTGTCTCAATACATCTGCATCATAAACATACAATGTTCTGTCTTTTGTGGTTTACTAAATAAGAGAGGAATTTAACCAAAGAACCAAAGCAATATCAGTCTAAATAAGAGAGGTGAAATGTTCATTGATACAACTTAAAAGCATAAATGATGAGCATAATTATGCGCCATATGTCGGTGCACATATATAAATACAACTTTTTAAGGGGTCCTCAAATGTAGGATCAAGTGCATTACAACACCAACCAATTGAGTAGTGCTTGGAGTGAAAGGGACTGTAACTAACCTCTTACTGAACAAAGTACAATGATTTGGGTTGGCTTCAACAATCATACAATTCGGGGATTGGGACTCGAGAGGATTTAAGGTTTTCCATCATAGCTTTAGATTTGGTGTATAGGGATGTGAGTAATCCCTCTCGCTGTGTGAATGCCAAACTGAACAGCCTGATCTCTTCTTTAAGATCCCTCATCTTCTGCTTTTCAACATTTAAGTCTTCCAGCAGGCCTTCCTTCTCACCTTTGAGGAGCTCGGCGCCTTGTTTGGATATTGAGAGAGCTTGAGCGAGGGACTCCTTCTCCTCCCTCAATAGGTTGCACTCTCTTTCGAGAGCAGCACATTGTTCCTTTACCGCATTGAGCTGTGATTCGTTCACAGCAGACTCAGACTCCAAGCTTTGATATCTTTCCTTGGTAATTCCTCCTTCCTGAAAGACCAGCTCCATTTACACAAAAATGTTAATTAGTACTTGAAAAGAAGAAAAAAATAAACAATTAAGCATCATGTCTCTCTTTAGTGTTACAACTAGGGGTGCCGTCGGATCGGATACGGATCGGATATTGCCTTTACCATATCCATATCCGCACCCAACCTTCGGATACGGATACGGATACGGATATTGGCGGATGTGAAAAAATGATATCCGTATCCGCCAAAATCGGATATCGGATATGGATCCGATATTAGCGGATCGGATGCGGATACTAATCGGATATATAAAAATGGATACGCTTAAGGAACAACTAAATAGATATACTTATATTACTTTTTATCTCATTTACAACAATATTAAATGTGATACATATTATGATATTATTGTGGACATATCAATGCTTCCACCGTATCCATTGTCATTCAACTTCTATAGCAATATATTACACAAGCCCGGTGCTATATGTCGATTCGGATGGCATGATTGATGTTGAAATACTCAAAATATCTCATGCTACTCTTGCAAGAATCGGATACTTTCCACTATTACTTTTTCACCAACTCAAAATATCAAAATTTATTGCCTCATTCCATTGAAGAATAGTCTATTTCATACGAATATCATTGTCAAGTACCCAACTTTCGGATATCGGATCGGATACGGATAGGATATTGCTTTTACCATATCCGTATCCTCACCTAACTTTCGGATACGGATACGGATATGGATATTGGCGGATGTGAAAAAATGATATCCATATCCGGGTTGGAGGCGGATTCGGATACGGATATCCGCGGATAATCCGTATCCGGTGGCACCCTTAGTTACAACAGCAATACAGATTTCGTCTGAAAGTTTATACGTAATACAGATTCATCTAAAAGTTTGTATCATTTAAAAACTCCACCAAATTTAATCAATAAAAATCCTTCTATAAAGCATACTTGATGGTATAGCATGAGCTGTTAATGTTACATTACTTAGAGTGACAAATCTGAAGCTTGTAGTCGTTTGACATAAACATGTGCATTATGGATGTAAAGATGATGCCTAAAACATATTTCTGTAGAATTTACTCTGCAGGAGTGGTTCTACAAATGTAGCAGGTTAGCATTACAGTGAGGATTGGTACCCTGATTCAGAGTTGGCACCGTTAATTGGGAAAGTGATACAGATGGATGAGTTTAGAATACCTTGTACCCAATCTCTTCCACTACAGTGTTAATGTTCCTGATGAGTAATATTAGACTGGCAAGTAGCAAGGGCTTCAGCAGAAGTCAGTTTTGAAGAGGAGAGAAATGAGTAATGATAAAATTTGAAATGTTCTACTTTATAGTGATGCACAATTGCTCATGAAGACATAACTCTTAGATGGAATTAGAGGGAATAAAGACGTCAAAGTCCAAACACTCTTTTTGATATTGGATATATGGTTTATTGATGAGTTTTCAAGAAAATTTAAACAGTCTAGTCCCCTAGAAAATTTTATCGTACCCAAAAAAGTAAGCAACTTGTTTTCATTTCCATTGAGGTCCAAATAAAGCCTGATATGTTAGTATTTGGAGTGCCTCATATTCATTAGAGAAGAATTCAAGTTCAGGTAGAGAAGTTACAAGCTTCACAAATCAAGCATGGACATATAAAGACATTTTACATGTTATTAGTCAACTATTAGTCGACTAGGTGATGAGCTAATCGACTGATACTTTGGTATAACCGACTAGGCCCTACAGCAGAGAGTTAGATTCCCAGATTGCATTACAGTAGTTGATTAGATTCTTGATGTAGTCGACTAATAAATTGTCCTAGTCGACTAATACAAGTTCTGACAGTTTTATAATATGGTTATATTTCTTGTTTTGATTTGGATACGAGTTTTCTATTTCTCTGAGGTGGTACTGATTTAGTTATTAGATTTTGTGAAGGACAAGGGTCATCCTAGTTGCCTATATAAACCCCTTGGGGTGACTTTTTGAAGGTGTGTTAAGAAGTGTCAAGAATTCAAGAGAATTTCATATTTCCACCATTGAGAGTTGTGAGAGAGAGACCTTCTTATAACTCTTATATTTTCTTCTCTATTTTCTCTAAAAATTTCTCCCCTCCTCCCCTTGGACGTAGGCACATTGCGGAATCATGTTAAATCTTGTGTTTTTGGTGTGCGGTGATTTAATTTTTCAATTGCTTGACAGTGGTAGATCTTCTACGCTTCCGCTTTCGCTGCCGAATCTTCAACTCAGTGTTTCTCTATAAATGATTGGTGATAGATCAACATGATAAGCCCCAAGAGTCCAAAAGTTTTTGTTCTTACCCTCAGATGCTATATACATGAACCAGGATCAGAAAATGTAGAGACAAGGCTGAAACAAATTTTATGATTTCAGAAAATGAATAGGCCCAGCTTGAGTTCCCTGCATCCCCTATAAAATGCAACTAATGGGTGAAGGTTGGTCATGTTAGCTCTCACCCTTCTCCAAATTTCACCTATTTGACCTTGCACCGAATGCTTCTTAGAAGGATTTTTATTGAAATATGAAGGTTGGTCACGTTAGCTCATTTTCCAAACCCCCTCATATTCTACTGAGTTTAGAATCTTAACCTTGTCCAAGAAGACAGATATTTAATTTTTCATACAGTCTTCGCGCAAATGCTTGATTCGACTCAGTTTTAGCTTACTTTGATTTGTAACTTCGGCATCGACATCAATGATTCAGTATTTATTACAATGTTATTTATTTCTAAGTTTTTTCTATAGAAAAGCTCTATTTAGATAGTCTTTTTTCTTGTCTTTGTAACAAGTTTAGCATAATTGATATTTATTCTCCAGCTTGAGAGGGAGTAGCCTTACTTGCATTAAGAGTTAAAATTGTATTTGCCTATAAATAAGAGTATAGAAAGAACTCATCAACTCTCTTAGCTCTTTTCTTCTGCAATTCTGAGACTTCTAGAATAAAATACTTGTCTATCAACAATTTCAATTTTTAGTTTCTACATTTTTTTAGATTCTTGTACAATATGGATGCAATAATTGTTTCACAGAAAATAACAATGAGTTGTAGCTGACATACAATACTTAGAAAAATTGTTATGTTAATAGTATAAATAATTTATACAATATGCATGTATTGTTAAGAAGGCAGTTGTTGATATTTATCGAAAAGAAACAAGGTTTCAGTGGAAATTAAAATATTCATACAAAATATACAGGCATAATATGATTGCAAGTAGTCATAAGTATAACTTACAAGAGATGTATTAGTGGAAGACACAGAGTGATGCATGTTTGGTGTCATCTGAAGCATATCAAGATTAGTCGTGCATCCCTTGTTCAATTGTAACCATAAGTCTTCATCTGCCACGCTAGCAAAATTATCAGGGATGGGACTCAAATCCAGGGCTCGTGAACAGGATGTCCGTTTAGCAACAAAGTCATTTGGTATAGCTCTAAAGTTGGGAGTTCTGATGGCATTTCCTTGTATCATGCTACCATTGGATAATTCCCCACAGATACTCCCTGAATCAGCCCTTTCCTGCAAAGCATATATGAAACATATTTACAATCAAATTGAGAGATAAAATTGAAAAAAATGAATGACATCACTGAGTAATCAACATAACCAAAACCACGTTAAGACACTGGTCAGAACTTTGCTAGGGCGACTAAAACCTTCGAAAAATGTGGACAATGATTCAGCTCATATCCTCCTCACATTGATACATGCATTAGGCATCATGTGCCATTCATGACGTAATATTTCATTTTGAATATCAGTTAAAATTAGTGGTTGTCATTCATCAAGTCCATGATTTCCATTCAAAAATTTCTTCCTTCATTTGCATTCAATGTATAAGTAATGATAGCAAGGTAATCTCACGTATACAGTTTTCGTGCTCTCTCTCTCTCTCTCTCTCTCTCTCTCTCTCTCACACACACACACACACACACACACACACACACACACACACACATGTAGTCTGTTCCTTAGGAAGATATGATACTTTCATTTTCCTCTAGGAAGATAAGTGTAATATGTTCCCTTACTTGAGTTGCACTGTTAGGCTGATCCAAAGATGACATTAGTTTGCTTAAGCTTTCAATCTTCATTTGTTGTTCCTTCACGCATTTCTCTAGAGCTGCACGAGCTTTAGTTTCTTCCTCTAGTTCCATTGCAAGCTTTTCACACTCTAGCTCAGACTGAATAGAAAAGAATATAGAAGGAATGTTGGCTATGAAGATGAAAGGACACATTTTTAAATTTCACTTCATATGTAATAACAACAAATGATTAACAGAGATTCAGAGAATTACCAACCTTGTGCATGTCATTTCTCTGTTTTAATATAACTTGTTCAAGAACCTCAGAATGTTGTCCCTGAGCATGCATGACAAGCATGTCAATAGTGAATTTGGAACATAGAAACTGACTGAAGAAACAGATGACACACTACCTGAAGTTTCCTGCGTAGTTCTTCAATCTCTTGTTTTTGCCTCTTCAATAATGCAGCATCAGTCAAAATCTATAGCATAATCGTCAACGATTAATATGCATATACAAAACTTAAATGCAACAAAAGTTTTCTATGTAGAAGAATCAATAAACATGAAAAAAGAATAAATAATCAAAAGGTACAGAAGCATCTTCAGTGGTATGATAACTATAATTATGCTAAAATAATAACGAGATGCTGATACGGGACCAGGAGATAAGAGGTTAACAACCAAAATAAAAAGGATTTGGGAATGAATATCCATGTCATTATGTTCAAGCGTACTATGCTAGGCTAATTGGTAGCCAAGATCCTGAAGATAATCATAAAAGCATGGCCATGTTCCAACTCTATAGCACTGGGTATATGAACACTCCTTGGTTGATGTTTCAAGTAGGACACACACACACACACATGGCCTTTACAACTGTTGTGTGTGCTAAATAGAACTTTTTATTTTTGGGATGTGTTATATAAACTTATACCAGGACTGAGAATATTAAGTAAAACTTCAAACCAATCATATTGCAGGTCATAGGGTAGTATTACTAACCTCATTCACTTGCGCACAGTTTGTTACACGTTTAGCTCTGCTTGCAAACTGGAGGGTCCCTCTAGTTTCCTCTATGTGAACCTAAAAGCAACACTCATAAAATTCAGCAAGCTATGCAGTTACAACCTACAAATAAATTTTGATAAGAAAAGTTGGGGAAGAAATTACCTCCTCAGGTGCAACAGTACAGATTATTGAAGTTTTAGCATTGCCACCCAGAGCTGGTTGAAGGATGCGTGTTAGCTTACTATCACGATATGGAATGTGTGCCCTGAAACAACAGTATTTGTGTTTTAGATAATAAGGAGTTTAACAAGCTTGTCATAATGCTGTGGAATTTGGTGACAAGGAGAGGATTAGCTGGCCACAAACTTTCAGGGACCCCCCTAACTAGGTACAACCACAATGAAAGTCATAGAAACTATTAAACATGTTTTTGGGGATGAAGTATGCAAGTAGGTGTTATTTACAAATGAAAACATAAACTAGTTGCCAACTTCAGAAGTAAAATGGACCTGTAAGTAAAAACAGTGGGACTTTTTAACTTAACAGATGAATAGGAATCTCCTAATGAAAGTAGTAATTGGTGTAATATTCTATGAACTAGCAGAAAAAAATTTGAAAAGATATCTAAACCAAATGATTACATCAACAAAATTACCTTTGTTTTCCACTTTCACTCAGCTTATTAATCACATTTCCAAGAACCATTAAACTCTTGTTAATGTGCTTCCCTTCCTTCAAACGTACTCCACCAGCCCCTGTCTTAGCTATTCTTTCTGACCCAGCTAAATCTACCAAATTCTACATGGGGAAATATAAAACTTGCTCATAAAAATGTTATGTAGGAAATCAATTAATGTCATTTATGGACGAAATGAGAAGGCACAAACCAGAACAGATACACGAATGGCATCTGCATTAGAAATGTCACCGGAGGACAACGGATCCTTGGTACTGCTTTCAATAACCTAAAGTATGATAGAAACTTTTATAAATAGTAACTACAGAAAGCAATTGCAAAAGAAATTGCATTGATGCTTACCATCCTAAATATTGTATGTGATCTACTGCTCCTAGCATTCATATTCGTTTCTCCAAAGTGTCGATTTGCTGCGGGAAATACCGTCATGATTAGTTCAAGTGCTTGCTTTTATTATCCTAGTTAGTCATAATAAACATACAGTAAATAACTCACATACTAAATACAACAACTCAAATATATACCTTCGCCAAGTTTGATTAATTCCAGTACTTGCTCAGCACTATTCACAATCTCCTCGCGAAGGCCAGCAACAAAGATGCCTCGCTACAAACATGTCAACAGAACAACTTTGTAAACGTACTTTGAAAACTTAGTATCATATTTCACCTACACTTTACCTCTAAGCTCTCATGGATCGGAAGCTTCTGGTCCCCTAATGAAAGGAGATCGTTTATCTCTTCGTTGTAAATCTCCATGTATGAAACTCTAATTAAGAATTCACGATCCATATTCTGTTTACATGGTAAAAAACCCAATAATACATACATACATAGAATGGAAAATGAAAAGAGAGTATGTGAAGAAATATATCTTGAGTACCATTTTAGCAGAGTGAAAAATATCTTTCACGGCAAGGTGGATGATACCAAGATCATCTTCGGAACCATTCATAGTGAAGGTTTTGCCACTGCTAGTCTGGCCATAGGCAAAAGCGGTTCCTAAAAGTGAAGGATTTAAAAAGATTCCTGACTTTAAGCTTCAATCTAAAAGAGCTTCCCTCTCAGACCCAAGCAGAAAATGCAAATATGTCAAAATTTTCTGGTACATCGTAAATTCTACAAATTTTTGGGTAAAATTAGCTATCAGATTCTCATAATTTCGTGACTTTCCTTGATTATTTGTCTACTGACCATAGCAAAACCATCAACCAAGTTAAATAACAGACATATTTGACAAAAGTTTACATTTTTATGAAATTTTATTGGCTTCAGACAGAAATTTCCCGAATTTTCTTCCATACTTCACTGAAATTGCATGAAATTTCACTAAAATTTTGAAGTTTTAGGCAAAACTACTACAATTTCGTCTGCTGGCCATTGAAGCACCATCAGGAAAGTAGAATACAAACATCATAGACAATAAATTAACATACTGTTTCCATTCTTCATTAACTTCAGGTATAAATTTATCCAATTTTTCATCCAAATTGGGCGAAATTTCACTTAAAATGTTAGCTTTTACTCAAAACTACTGAGTTACTTCACCAGTTTCAGAACCTAGGGGGGAATGAGAGGAAAAGTCGAGGAGAAGAAGTCAGTCATTTTGCCTCAAAAAGAAATACCATTGAATCCATCAACAGCAGCCTGGATGATGGGCTTCGTGAGTCGATCGTAGACTGTGGCGTTCGTTGTTGTCTGATCGAACACATGATCTGCGAAACAGATATAAATATAATGAGGAGGCTGGGCTAGGGTTTCAGCGAAAGAGGGAATAAGATAAGATTGAGTACCAAAGGCGAAGGAGACGCCGGAGATGGGGGTGCCGAGGGGCCTGTGGAGAGAGATCCGGTTGTCCTCGACCCTCCATTGCCGATACTCGGAGGTCTCTGGGCCGGTCGATGGACGGAATCGGACGGCTACTGAGATCTTCTCCATCGAGATGATTTTTGGGCTGGAGAGAGCAGCGGGATTTTGAATTTGATTTGTTTGACGGCGGTCTGGTTACCGCCGGTGAGCGTTAGAACAGTGATTTCTAAAGATTTTTAAATGGGCCGTTAGAAAGCCTAGACTAGAGTTGGGCTTGTATTAACTGAACTTGGGCTTAACAAAGTTGAAGAACTCTTATTTATAGGCCTATCCAATTGTTTATCTAGCATTTTGCTGGGCCCGATACAAAAATCATATGTTAAATGTTGTAAAATAGTTCTCATTACACAGTAAATATTTTGGTTTCTAGCCGTGAAAAGAAAAAAAAAAGGAGAAAGAAATATTTTGGACCTGATTCTTAATATCATGATTTCGCTTTAGGGATTTACATAATAAATAAATTTTTTTTTTCCTCTTTTAGCTATGTTTGTGTGGATCTCATATATATATTATAAATCTGTTGTGGTCACAATAATGAAATAAATATGGTTCGGTTCAATAATAAAAATGTTTTCTCTTCTCTCTTCTAAAAAAAATGTACTCCTTAACGAGTAATGTGTCTATAATACATGAATACCGATTTTTCTCTTTATTTGTTTATTTGTTCTTGATCATGTTAATTTATACTATTATAATTTTTCTTTACTTATTACTTTAGAATGTAGCTTAAAATGAGGGAGTTTAGCCAATATCACTAGAATCTAGGTTGTTGGAAGTCCATGATTCAAGTGTAGGTTAAACACAAATTACCGATAAATTTGTTAAATTAGTAAAAGTTTATTATTAAACATATTAAACAGAGAACAATTCGCATTAAAATTTTATTAGCAACAGGAGAGTGCCACGTGGGTCTGTCCTTGTTAAATAGCTCTCATTTCCAGTTCTTTAACCTATCATTCTCACGACTAGTGTAGGCGTTTAAGTTCAGATAAGCTCACTAAAACCAAATGTCGATTCTCAAACCACTCTAATTATTATTATTATTATTATTATTATTATTATTATTAGAGGTATTTGTACCTCAACCCCAGCCGGGACATGGCCGCAGTCCTAAAAAATCTCACATATTCTCAGTGTATTTACTCGCAGTCCTCACAAAAACACTGCGATCATGATCGCAATCCTCACAAAAATACTATGATCATGGTAGCAGTCTTCACAAAAAAAAAATAGTGCGACCTGATCGCAGTCCTCACAAAAAACTGCAATCGTAATAGCGCTGCGCTTAAAATTTGTGATGAGATTCAGTCACATCACCGCCTGACTCTCAGTTGGTTGTTAGTCACATTTTTCTCTTATTAATATATTATTATTATTGCGAAGCCTTCTCCCCTTCCATCCAATTAAAGTTCAAATAAAGAAAAGAGAGAGGACACCACCAAAATAAAAAGCTATTGTGAAAATCTAAAGCAAATCCCATTAGCATAAGATGCACCAACCAAAGTCTAGCTTAGTTCCCATTAAAATGATAAAAAACAGGAATGTCTTTTGCAAGAATATCCATTTGTTTCCCCATTCTTTGAATCCAAAAGAGTAGTTCATCAACAATCATAAACAAATAAACTATTTAAATAGATTTCTTTATGCTTGCATACTCTTTAGAGATGTTGACCCCTCTGACATTCCTATGTAGAAGATAGCTTCTACGTGTTAATAAACAATCAAAGCTAAAAGGCCTGCAAACATACAGGAACAATCATCCTCTGCATCTGACACTTTGGTAGAAAAGAAAAGGGAAAGAAATTTAAATCCAACACAATACATATTATGAGTATAACTGGTGAAAAATAAGATAACAAGCCAAACACTCCATATAGTTCAGCAAATCAAGCATACTTTCTTGACGTCGAGCATTGTTCACTCTGTCCCATGACATGATAAAAAATCAGAAACTAACTACATGAATGATCAATCAAATCTACAAGTCTGATCGCTTTACTTGACGATCTAGTTCAACATGATCCATCAATCTGTCTCGATTCTGTGTCTTAGCCCTCCTTAATCGCATCGATAATAAATTTTGGTTTGTTTTTGGGTCATGTTTGTTTCAGAGAAAATAGATTGAAAAGTGTCTATTCTCTTTGAATTTATGAGTCTTGTGGACTTTTCTTTGGGTTATGTGTTTGATTGGCAAAATTTTAGAAGGGTTGGAAAGTGAAATTTAGGTTTGTTAGTTAAAACACAAGAAAACTGACGCTCTTTCTTCCCGTTTGTGTGGCCCCACGCAAATTCTAAGCCACACAAATTCTGATTTAAATGGCCTGTTTGTTTGAAAATGAGCCTATTCGGCAAATTGAGCTCACAAAATACTATTGCTATCAGCTGGGCCTCTTCCTCTAAGAATTTTGATCTTGTCAGAATTTCAAAGCTCATTTTTCCGGCGGCCACGGTAGAAAGAGTTACTATTTCTTTTTTTATGTTGGTGCGGAAACAAAAGCCCAAAAATAGACCACAAATAAAAGATTTTTATTATTTGAAGGAGCTAATATTCAGCTTAATAGTTGATAATACTGTTCAAAAAATGAAGTGATTTTTTTTGCAATTTATCCAACAAAAGAAAGAAAGGAACCTGACTTATTGTCCAAAAATATGATTAAATCACCAAAGAGATCACAAAACACCTGCAGGCTACAACCTCCACTTTCTTTTTAAAAAAACAAGGTTTTTAAATGTTACGAAGCAATCACAATAATAAATAAAGATTAATTGGGGAAGCTAACCTAACTCACTCAAATGGACGTCAATTCACCTTGGTGTGTTATACGCATGCGCCTTCAAGTGGGAGTTATTAACTCCGATCTAATCCGCATGCGAACAGCAAACAAGTAACAGCACTTGATCGTGCCAGCAGCTGGGTCCATAAATCTTGCGTGTGCTTCATTTTGGTTGGCACTTTGATTTTTTTTTTTTTTCCCTCCCTCTTTTTTATAAAAAATTTTTGGATTTGAATCCTGATTTGAGCACTAGTTAACAATATTTATTGCATTTCCTTGCTCCTTTTTTTTTTAGATAATTGGTGATAGCATCAACAATTTTTTACATGTATTTTGAGAGCAGAAAAATAACTTTCAGAACACATTAAAAATATATTTGAAATAATGCTTATTGTACTGCAAATGAAATATTTCAGTACAACTAGAGATTGGCTTGTGAGGTCCAAGTAAGTAATCTGTTGGAAAATAATGTGTGGATAAATTGAGAATAAGGAAGTTCTGACATAAATTCGAGGCGTGATATTATTACTGGCTTTAAAACATAAATTATCTCCTTAAGTATCAGGTTCAAGCAATTTATTCTCAAGATACAATAGATTTCTTTGAATATTGCGTGCACTGCAGGTATTCAAAACTCTTAAACTCTATTCAAGATTACATTGTTGTCTACACAAATCACATTTATTGTATACTCACAAGAATATCACATTAAGAAAGTAAAAGAAGAAAGAGATTTGTTTTTGTTCTTGAGTGTGTTAATCTCTTAAGAGAGCACAGCTATATGCAATGCATCCTTGTTTCTTCCTCTATTTTTTTTTTAAAATTTAATTTTGAAAATTATAAAACAGTATCAAGTATATCCAGCATTTGACCTTGCAGATACCATTATAGTAACAGTAGTGCTAGATTTGTTGAATTCATTTATATCTCTCTTCTTACTTTAGGTTTTTTGTGTTGATGTTCTCTTTTTATAGCAGAATGGACGGGAGTTCTCCACCTTATATTATGAGAAGAAAACGAAGGATGGAATATTTGGAAGTAAATGTATTTTTTTTTAACAATTATTAGAATAAATTCAAAAAGATCTATTTTCTAGTTGTTGTGAGAGGCAACATGTCGTGATGCTCTTGAAGGTTTCTCCAAGTTGGCTCTTGGCAGAGAAAATGTGAAAACTTTCTAGCAATTTCAGTTTATCAAAAAAAATAAACAGATCAGAAATAGGTAAATCTAGACTTCTTTTTAGAAACTTATCCTTAGTCTCTCTTTTGGATTTCATACATGTCTTCATCTCATGGAAACAAGTTGCAGTGAGAGATCATGTAATTGAAATATGTTGAATCCTTTTATTTGTGTTTAGAAGTACGATTCTGAGCATCAATCTTAACGTTCTTCGATCTGGTCGTGTTTGGATTCATGAAAGTGAGAGAAAAATAAAAAATGAGAAAACTCATTCCATTTTTTTGTCGGTTTTGAATCGAAAATGAGAAATGAGAAAACTCTTTTTTTTTTTCTACTTTTACACTTTTATTTTACACTATCATTTTCACACTTTGTGTTCATATAAATCTCACATTTAATAAATTGTAAATTAAAACAGTTAATTTTGAAGTCATGTAAATTTCATTTGCAGTCCAAAAATATTATTTCAGGCTTAATATTTAATTTAATATTATTTTGTGGTCAATTTTTTCACTTTCACTTCTATATTACTAATGAAACACCGAAAAATATAATATATTTTTCTACTTACACTTCTACGTTACAATCAAATACGAAAAATAAGAATTGCACATGTCTCTATTTCTCATTAAACTTTCACATTTTTCATCCCATGTTTTACTTACACATTTCTCTCTCACTTATATCAAACTAAACAACACCCTAACTAACTAACGTGGTAAATATCAAATAATATCAGGAAAGCATTTACACAAGTTTGAGAATTGAGACCAAAAGTAACAAGTGGACAATTTTTTTCATAAATGGGAAGGAATAGTATTTTTTTCCATCCCGAAAATAATATCAATAATTTACAAATCATTTGCAAATATTTTGGGCAGTCGCCAAAGAATTTTGCGCATCATGGCTGCGCGTCTTTTTGTGACCCACAGACACGACAAAATATCAACTTCGTATAGAACACGTCGACCTAATAATTTAATTTCCAAAACAGAGGTAACCCACTTTTGTGGGGCCCACCTCCGGCGAGCTGTGCATGCAACTCAACTATTTTCGTTGGAATGTGAGGTGCATAAAGTTCCACGTCAGATTTGGTCCGGTCTCCTTCGTCCCGTGGTCACCATTATATAAGTCCACCATTAATTCGATTCAAAAGTTACTACAACCACCCTTCTAAATTCCATTTTTACAAAAAAGAAAAGAAAAAATAAACCGCCAGCTTATTAAGATTTATTTTCCCATTATTATTATACGATTAATGATGCCGAAATGTTCTGCCCGTTGTTGCTGTTGGCAGTTACGAACCCGCCCCCACACGCTGACGTCATCCTCTCCATCTGCCAGAAGAGCACCAGCCGTCGGATCTCCTGCAGCCGACGGCGGAGATTGATGGACTCGGAGCGGAGGGAGTCGTTGTCGATCCTGAACAGCTGGGTGACGTGGCAGACCGCCCCGAGCCGGTTGGAGAGCTCCCGGTTCTCGACCTGCCACCGCTTCACCGCGGACCGGAGGTCCTCGAGGTGCCGCTGCTTCCGCATCCTCGACCGCCGGGCAGACTCCCGGTTCGATATCATCCGCCGGATCTTCCGCTCGTCGACGGAGCGATCGGGTTCGACCGAAACGGACGCGACCATCTTGCAAAAAAGGACAAAATGGGGGAAAAATTGGCAGGGGGTTTTAGAAAAAGGAGAGGGGTAGGAGGAGAGAGGGAGAAAAGGGAAGAAAGGAGGAGTCGGGAAGCGGCATTTAAGGGCGCGGGTGCGGGTTGGGGGCGGGGCCAGCGATGGTGACGTGAAGGAAGGGAATGGTTCTCAGTGGGCCCAGATGAGTCAGGGGCCACTGAGTGGTGTATTTTTTTTTTTTTTTTTAAGGGAAAAAAATGACGGTGAACGTGAGCGGCGCAAGGGCCTAATAGCTTAATCGCGAAGAAACACGGGTCCGGGGGAATTTTTGAGGGACACGTGTTGAGATGTGATTGGCTCGATGCGTGATGACACGTGGCGCAGGTCGTCGGGTTGCGGGTGATGCGGGTGACGGTTTGGTTGGGTCCGAAGAGGTGGGAGTAAGGGGGAGTGTTGGAATATTTGGGGCACCGGAATATTAGCCGTTGGATGAAGATCCCGCGGGGGGAGTTGGTTGTTCAAGTGGAAATAAGAGTGATGGGAGTTGGTCACTAGTGTTATAGTCAGCAAGCTTGTCTTGGGTCCAAAGTTTTGGTACTTTTGGAACCTAATTATGTGGCAGTTGGATTGAATATCGTTAAACATGGGGTTTGAACAAACTCCCTTGACTATTGTGGTGGTGATTTTTTAGGACAAGTGATTAGACGATAATTCTCACCACAAGCGAGAAATGAAGTAGGCTAGTGCACGTAAATAAAGTACAACATAAAAAAGAGGGGGCACATATGATTTTACGTGAAAACCCTTAATCGGAAAAAATCACGTGGAGGAAAAGAAGTTTTACTATATTTCTCATACAATAGGAATTACAGGAGTTTAGAGAATGTGTACAGACTGGAATTCGAACAGAATAAGGATCAGAATTCAGAGTCTCCAAAGAAGATTATTTTTTCGTTGCAGAATGAGGTCTTTTCATACTTGACTAAGATGTAGGCAGGAGGCAGATGCGTACGGGCGAGATCTTCATAACTCACGATTTGCACATGTCGATTTGTTGTAATGACCGTGATCAGTAGTGCTAGTTTGTGAGATGGCATCCAGTGAAATCTGCCACTGTCCATAACTGCTCGCGCTGAGTGGTATTGCGTGTTATGAACGTGGAGGAAAATAAGATTGTGTAACTATCGACAGAGATTAAGGGTGATATGTTGCTGGAGCTGCTTAGTTCAAAACTGAAGTTTTCGGAAAAGAGGGAGTCTCAGAGTGGAGACGATTTTGAGGAGATTGGGAATATCATTGTAACAACCAAATTTTTATGGTACATAATTTCTCCTCATTTTTCATATTAGGAAGTTTTGGTTAAAGAGTAGTCACCCCCGTAATTTTATGTCGACAAATTTAACTAAATTTATAAACCCACTCCCCTTTTTAATGTTTATTTAATTATTTGATTTTTTTTTTTTGTGACCAAAAATGTTTAACATGAAGGCTTATGTGCATGTATTTTGGGCAAATTATGACTTAGGTAATGATAAAAGGAAATGTTAATCTAATCCATCATACCCCCTTAATCACCAAGCTTATCCTATTAACTCCTTAGTGGTAAGTATGTATTAAGGGGAAAAATAAAAAGGGGCAAATATTATGTAACCATCATGCTTATCCTAATAATCTTTTAGAGGTAAGTGTGTATTATAAAGGGGGGGATTAGTGGGCTAATGACCTTGGATGTTGGGCTTCCATGTGGCAACTTGAGAGAGAGCCTTTGGCCTTGTGGCATCATATGGATGCACCACATAAGACTTGCATTTCCAAGAGGTTGACCAAGCTTGCCTCTTCATCTCCCTCACTCAAAATTCTGCAGAAAATTTTCTCCCCATTCCCTGAAAATTTTCTTGCAATTGTGAAGAAATTTGAAGCCTAAAATCCCCCATTTCATCTCATCCATGGAAATCTAGGATTTGAAACTAGGGTACCCTCTTCTTGCCCGAATTCCCACTCCTCTAGACTCTGAAGCAGAAATCCTCGAGAAGGAAGGCAGTGACGCAGGCGCACAGCAAGCAGAGCCGCAGCAGAGAGCGAGGCTCTGTTGCTTTGCCGCGGAGCCGCGGCAAATAGGAGGTTTCCGCGGCAACCTGGGGGAGAGGAGGCTCGATCTTTGGGGAGGAGGTTTCTGGTGAGCTGGGGGTGAGATTTCCCACTGCCAAACAGTATTATTCTGAGGCTTAACCCTCTGTTTCAGAACATTGAAGCAAAGTGAGTAAACCTAACCTTTTGGGATTATGTTATCCTATTAATGTTTGAAAAATCAGGACTTTATAATTGTGTAGGTGACCCCAAGAGTAGTATTGCTGTTTTTTTTTTGTGGTATCTTTACATTTGATGAAAATCGATGAGTATTACTAAGTTATTGTGCCCTATATCATATAGTGAGGTGATAAATGTATGGTATGCATGTTCTAGCTCCCTAATTTGACTTAGATAGGTAAATTTGGATCTCAAATTCGCTGTTTGGTAATTAGCTTTAATTTAATGTTAATGCTAAGAGGGTATTATATGCTATACATTACATCGTGGTGATATGCTTGTGTAGAACTCTTGTACTAGTATATTATGTATGCCTATTGAGCCAAATTAGTGTGTTATTTCGTTAGCTCTCTCGGTTATTATCATGATAATCGATTCTAAATGGATAGGACATAAACTTGAAGCTTGCTTTATGTTCACAAGAGCACATGGGGAATAATCTCTCTTTATGTCATAACCTTATGTGATGTACTAGTAAGTACATGTGGATGATGTATTAGGTGCATGCGGGGTTGGATTTGGCGCATTATGACGTCACTATTATGTTGAAAAATCCAAGTACATGTTTCTTTGTTACGATACAAAATTTTGGGCATGACATGTAAGTAGTTCATATTGCTTAGTATGCATACCATAACTGTTACTTGTATGATGCATTTACACATATGAGGAGGAAGGGGCCGTGCGGGAGCCGGTAGGAGGGGGGGAGACGGGGATTTGACACACGTATACATATATACATATATAAGGAGGAAGGGGCCGTGCGGGAGCCGGTAGGAGGGGGAAGACGGGGACACCTATATGTTTATATGAATTATATATATATATATATATGGAGGAAGGGGCCGTGCGGGAGCCGGTAGGAGTGGAAGACGGGGAAATTTCATTTTGATTGAATGATATCTGTAAATGAACTGTCAAGTTGCTTTCATGGTTATTAATGCTTGTGTTAAACTAGAAAGTCATATTTTTTTTTATGTAACGAGCCGAGTTGATGTGAGTGGGCTCATCCACGAGAACTTCTTACATATTCATAAAATTACATCTCTTGTGTCATGATACGGCTAAATGCAACCTTTGATAGTGGTGCCACGTAGACCACATATGTATGGAACTTGGAACAAGTAAGGTAGCTTGAACAAATTGTTGTTTTTGAGACTCATCGTAATTTACCTCTTCCAAACTGCTTATTTTATGAAATCATTATATCAATTCCCTATGTTATGGTTTACTCATTGAGCTGTCGAGCTCATTGTATTTTCTTTACATCTTTTCAGGTTTGGATAAAGGTAAAGGACCCCTCTAATGGGAAGGTTAAGTTATGGAAGGCATCATGTATTGTAGTATCGTTTTGGTTTTGTGATATGATCTTGCTTGTGTAGGTATAAACCTATGGAAGTCTTTGTTGAGAAACATGTTAAGTTGTACTTGAAGTACATTTGTCCTCATAGTATTTGAGACCTTGGTTTTGTATGTAATATTATGTTCAGTTGATGTGAATCCTTTGGATATGTATGCTTGAAAATTTTGGAACGATGACAATATATAGGAATGCTAAATTTTGGATGTAACTCTTGAAAGGTTGATACAAAGACTATGTTTGCAATAGAAAGAAACAAGTCATGATTCATATTTGTGGTAAAGAGTTGGTATATGTGATTGATAAGTAGGCCGTAGGTGCCGAAATTATTGATGATGTAAGTAGGCCTTCGAGCCGAAATCTTGATTATTGTAAGTGAGAAATAAAGGAATATCAAGGATGATGCTGCCAAAATTTTTTTTTCTCAACTTATGGTTAACGGAGATGAATGTTGTTGTAGGCCTAATCTTGTTTATTAGAAACTGGGCCGTTACAATTGGTATCAGAGCGAGGTTTAGGCAAGGTTAGCTTAGATAGATGTAGAATGTAGGACTGACTATGAAGTCATGTAAATGGGTACTAGAGTAAATTAGAGTTGAGGTATGAGGATGATGGTATAGTTTTAGAGTAATTGGCCCTGAAATGTAGGATATTTAACTGTTCTCCACATTTGAATATGGGTACCCGCATACCTTAGTTCAAATGGATCTTGCAAGGGGTGCGGGCCCTTCTGTAAGAAATTTCAGTGTTATGGGACACCGGAAAAGGAGAACAATCAAAATATCACATAAGTCGGGGTCAAAACCTATTAGTAGGACAGTTATGCATAAGAGAAATTTATGAAGGACCGGCATGGTTATGTAAGTGATGAATTACTAGCATATCTTGATTTTATATACATGCAAATTATTGCTTTGAGGAGAATTGGAAGGCACATCAGCTAATATAAATGTCTTACTTCTACAGATGGGAGATTTTGAGGTGTCTGGATCATCGTCTGACGGTCCGGAGTCGGAAAGTTTAAGTTGGATAGCGGACCCAATGGACTGGGAGTTTGAATCTGACGAGACCGATCCAAATGTCATTCTTAAGGGTTCCCCAGATGATTTAGATGCAGGGATTCACATGGGGCAAGATGAGGCGGATGACTTTAATGAGGCAGAAAGTGCCATTAGAGACGCACCAGTAACTGAGGACTTGGGAGTCCTACCTAATGAAGAGATGAACCCTGACGGAAGGATTTTCGTTGGGGTATTTGGTGGAATTCTTGCTGGGTGGAAGATATGGACCTGTACGATGATAATGAAAATTGGGGATGTGATTTTGATACTGTACTGGAGGAAGAGGAAGAAGAGCCAGTAGAGGAAGAACCAATGGAAGAAGGACCAGAAGAAGAAGAACCGGTAGAAGAAGAGCCAATAGAAGAAGAGGACCCAGAAGAGGAACCTGTGAGGGAAGACCAGGAGGAGAGCTCCTCGGGATCCAACATCACTCCTTGATAGGAGTTTAGTTGGGTGGCATTTTGTTTTTGTCGTTTTTGTTTTTGAAGTAAAGGAATGTCGATTCATATATATTTTTTTTTTGTAAGGAAAGTGGTCACCGATAGTTACATGTATGAACCTGTATCCCTTTTTGACTGCATCGGTATGTTTGAACGAATGCAGCCATGCAAATGTATATGTGTTATGTAAACGCTTAATGCATAAATGAAATCAGTGTTTTGTTTGTGAACTATTCTACTTGTTATCATTGAGTTACCTTTGATTATGTGCCACTATTCTTCTAGGTATTAGATGGATTTGAATTTTCCCCCATCCGATGCCAACTCGGAGGGCAACGTCCCATTGCACAGCGCAATTGGGAGCGTCCATCCCCCGGCAAGCCAAGAAATTCTGAGTGGGCAGTCTAATGCTAATCAGGGAGTGCCGGACAGAATCCCGGATTGGCTGTTGCAGTTGGCAAGCGTGAACAACCCCCGCAGAGCTCTTGAACAATTTCAAAAGCTCAACCCACCCGCTTTCAGAGGAGGAGTTGACCCTATCCAAGCGGAAGAATGGCTCCGACAAATTGAAAAGATACTAGATGTAATGGAATGTACTGAGATCCAGAGAGTATCATTCGCTTCTTTCATGTTCCAAGGAGAGGCCGAGCGCTGGTGGGAGATGGTAAAAGGAGGAGCTAAGAACTTGGGAAGGGAGATCTCTTGGAACTTCTTAGTTGCAAAGTTCAATGAAAAATACATCCCTGGAGTAGTGAAGGACCGACTTGCGATGGAATTCCAAGAGCTGAAGCAGGAGCAATGGACAGTGAGTCAATACGAAGCTAAATTCACTCAGCTGTCCAGGTATGCTGAGAAGTTGGTGTCCGAAGAGGAAGATAGGACGAAGAGGTTCGTTAGAGGCTTGAGGCCAGAAATCAGGAGTAAGCTGATCCCTTTCCAACTGCAAGTTTACAGTCAAGCTGTAGAGAAGGCAATGGAAATTGAAAGGGATATGCAGGAGAATCAAGAAATGAGGACCAGGGAACTGCCCTATATGAAGCGCCCCCGGTATAATAATGCACCGAGTTTTGGAACTCAGTCTTTGAGGCCCGACAGAGGCACGGGATCTTCCATCATGCCCATCCAGGGAAGCAAGATGGACACATGGCCCAAGCATAAGGGATTACCCCGTTCAGCATCACCAATGTCCTCCCAACGCTCCGACTTTGCAGGAAACCGGCGGTGCCCTAGGTGCAACCAAAGTCACACCGGTAGTTGCGCCACCGGTAAGCAATGCTTTTTCTGTGGAAGAATGGGTCACATGAGAAGGGACTGCCCAAACTTACATGGATACCCAGGAGTTAGCAGAGGGACGGGAAGACCAACCATGGGAATCGCCCCTACAACAGGAGGACCAGCTACCGCCTATCGACAACCTTTCAACAGAACTCGCTCGGCCATGACACAAGCATCTGTACAACAACCAAGAGTTCAGGGGAGGATGAATGCAATCACTCCGCAGGAGGCTCGAGCATCCAATGCCGTAGTGGAAGGTACCGTCTATGTATCCGATAATGTTGCTCGAGTATTGTTTGATCCTGGTGCTACACACTCTTTTATTTCTTCATCTTTTGCTGCAACTATTAACATGGAATTTGAACCCTTGAGCTATCAACTAGTGGTGTCAACCCCTGTAGGCTCCAGAGTGACCACTAGCGAGTGTTGTAAGGGATGTAAAATCATCATAGGTGAGATGAATACACAGGCAGACCTGATCAAGCTAGGAGAAATGGAGTTTGACATCATCCTAGGTATGGACTGGTTGTCCACATATCGGGTTCATGTAGATTGTTATCAGAAGAAGATAATTTTTAAGTTGGAAGGGACTCCCGAAAGAGTTTATGAAGGGATGAAGAATAGAATCAGCACTCCAGTTATTTCTGCCTTAAAGGCCACTAAGTTGTTGAGGCAAGGGTGTCAAGGATTTTTGGCAACCCTGATTGGTGAAGAGGATATGAAGATTAAGATTGAAAACATAGAAGTTGCAAGAGACTATCCTGATGTTTTTCCGGAGGATCTGCCCGGATTACCCCCAGATAGAGAAGTAGAATTTTCCATTGATCTGCTACCCGGGACAAGTCCCATATCTAGGGCACCTTATAGAATGGCACCTGCAGAAATGAATGAATTAAAGGACCAGTTGCAGGAGTTGCTAAGCCTCGGTTTTATTCGGCCGAGTGTATCACCTTGGGGTGCTCCGGTATTATTTGTCAAGAAGAAGGATGGGAGCATGAGGCTGTGTATAGATTATCGAGAGCTGAACAAGGTCACTATCAAGAATCGATATCCATTGCCGAGGATTGATGACCTATTTGATCAACTTCAGGGTGCCAGCGTATTTTCCAAGATAGATCTAAGATCAGGATATCATCAGTTAAAGATCAAGCCGGAAGATATTTCTAAGACTGCCTTTCGGACCAGATATGGCCATTACGAATTTTTAGTAATGCCATTTGGCTTGACCAATGCTCCAGCAGCATTTATGGATTTGATGAATAGAATTTTCCAGCCATATCTAGATCAGTTCGTAGTGGTGTTCATTGATGACATACTGATCTATTCAAAGAACAAAGAGGATCATGAAAGACACTTGAGGATAGTATTACAGTTATTGAGAGAGAAGCAACTTTATGCAAAGCTTAAGAAGTGTGAATTCTGGCTGAACGAAGTTGGGTTCTTGGGTCACATCATAAATGAAGAAGGAATATCAGTGGACCCCGCAAAGATCGAGGCGATAAAGGGATGGCCTCAACCTACCACTGTCACTGAGGTGCGAAGCTTCCTAGGATTGGCTGGGTATTACCGGAGGTTTGTAGAAGGATTTTCTAAGATAGCTGCACCCTTATCCCAGTTAACGAAGAAAGGCCTCAAATTCCATTGGGGGGATGATCAGCAGAGAAGCTTTCAAGAACTAAAAGATAAGTTAACATCAGCTCCGATCCTAGCCATGCCCATTGGAAACGAAGGCTATGTTGTTTTCAGTGATGCATCAAAGTCAGGCCTGGGGTGTGTATTAATGCAAAATGGGAGAGTAATTGCATATGCTTCTAGACAACTAAGGAACCATGAGAAGAATTACCCTACCCATGATCTTGAGTTAGCTGCAGTCATTTTTGCCTTAAAAATTTGGCGGCACTACCTTTATGGAGTTTCATGTGATATTTACACAGATCATAAAAGCCTGAAGTATATTTTCACGCAAAAAGAATTGAATATGCGCCAAAGGAGATGGTTGGAGTTGATGAAGGACTATGACTTAGACATTCATTATCACCCTGGAAAGGCCAACGTGGTGGCCGATGCTCTGAGCCGGAAATCTGAGGGATCCTTGGCAGTATTGTTAACACAGCAATCAGAGTTGATAAAGGAGATGGAAAGAATGCAACTTGAAATTCACATTAGAGGGCCCCGGGATGGAGGGAACCATATAAATCAAATTAGTATTGGTTTCGATCTCTATGAAGAAATCAAGGAAGCTCAAAGGAAAGATGATCAGACAGCTAAAAACTTTGAGAAAGTGCAAAGAGGTGAAACCCAAGAATTTATTATTTCCAGGGAATTGCTGAGGAAGGGAAACCGAATAGTTATACCGCCAGATTTTAAACTCAAGGAGCGAATTCTAACTGAAGCCCATTGCACTCCATACACCGCACATCCTGGAACAACCAAGATGTATCGGGATTTGCAGGCAAACTTTTGGTGGGAAGGAATGAAGAAGGACATAGCAAATTTTGTACAGAGATGTTTGATATGCCAACAAGTTAAGGCTGAGCATAAGAAGCCTCCTGGACTCCTCATGCCTTTACAAATCCCTGAATGGAAGTGGAGTAATATTACTATGGATTTTGTTACAGGACTCCCTAGATCCCCTCAAGGTTATGATGCCATCTGGGTGATAGTCGACCGACTTACCAAGTCTGCTCATTTTCTGCCCATACGAATAAACTATTCGATGGATAGATTAGCCCAGATTTACCTCAGAGAGATAATCAGGATTCATGGAGTCCCTGAGACGATTGTGTCAGATCGCGATCCTCGGTTTCAGTCAAGGCTATGGATCAGTCTGTCCCAAGCTCTGGGCACCAAGCTACACCCAAGTACAGCTGCTCACCCGCAAACCGACGGACAATCAGAAAGAACTATACAAATATTGGAAGACATGCTGAGAGCATGCGTGTTGGATTTCGGGGGAAATTGGGAAAGATACCTATCGTTAGTGGAGTTTGCATATAACAATAGTTATCAATCTACTATTGGAATGCCGCCATTCGAAGCCCTGTACGGCAGGAAGTGTAGATCTCCGATTTGCTGGGAAGAAATTGGAGACCGAACATTATTCGGAGCCGATATAGTGGTAGATACAACGGAGAAGATCCGGATGATAAGGAAGAGAATGAAGGCGGCCCAGAGTAGACAGAAGACATATGCGGATCGGCGCCGAAGACCTTTGGAGTTTGCAGAAGGCGGCAAAGTTTTCTTGAAGATATCACCAATAAGAGGGATGGTACGGGGTGGCAAACGGAATAAGTTAGACCCCCGGTATATGGGACCCTTTGAAATACTGGAAAGAATTGGACCTCTGGCATATCGGTTAGCTTTACCACCAGAGCTTGAGAAAATACATGACGTATTTCATGTGTCCCAATTGAGGAAGTATGTGCCAGATCCGAGCCATGTTCTGAGATACTCACCACTGCAGCTCCAAGACGACTTGTCATGTACTGTGGAGCCGGTTCAAATCCTTGACAGGAAGGAGAAACAACTGCGAAACAAAGCAATCCCTTTAGTGAAGGTTTTATGGAGGAGTAAAGAATTTGAAGAAGCCACCTGGGAATCAGAGGATGAGATGAGGCAGAACTATCCGCAACTTTTCCAAGGTGCGTCAGGCTTCGGGGACGAAGCTCTCTTTTAGGAGGGGAGAATGTAACAACCAAATTTTTATGGTACATAATTTCTCCTCATTTTTCATATTAGGAAGTTTTGGTTAAAGAGTAGTCACCCCCGTAATTTTATGTCGACAAATTTAACTAAATTTATAAACCCACTCCCCTTTTTAATGTTTATTTAATTATTTGATTTTTTTTTTTGTGACCAAAAATGTTTAACATGAAGGCTTATGTGCATGTATTTTGGGCAAATTATGACTTAGGTAATGATAAAAGGAAATGTTAATCTAATCCATCATACCCCCTTAATCACCAAGCTTATCCTATTAACTCCTTAGTGGTAAGTATGTATTAAGGGGAAAAATAAAAAGGGGCAAATATTATGTAACCATCATGCTTATCCTAATAATCTTTTAGAGGTAAGTGTGTATTATAAAGGGGGGGATTAGTGGGCTAATGACCTTGGATGTTGGGCTTCCATGTGGCAACTTGAGAGAGAGCCTTTGGCCTTGTGGCATCATATGGATGCACCACATAAGACTTGCATTTCCAAGAGGTTGACCAAGCTTGCCTCTTCATCTCCCTCACTCAAAATTCTGCAGAAAATTTTCTCCCCATTCCCTGAAAATTTTCTTGCAATTGTGAAGAAATTTGAAGCCTAAAATCCCCCATTTCATCTCATCCATGGAAATCTAGGATTTGAAACTAGGGTACCCTCTTCTTGCCCGAATTCCCACTCCTCTAGACTCTGAAGCAGAAATCCTCGAGAAGGAAGGCAGTGACGCAGGCGCACAGCAAGCAGAGCCGCAGCAGAGAGCGAGGCTCTGTTGCTTTGCCGCGGAGCCGCGGCAAATAGGAGGTTTCCGCGGCAACCTGGGGGAGAGGAGGCTCGATCTTTGGGGAGGAGGTTTCTGGTGAGCTGGGGGTGAGATTTCCCACTGCCAAACAGTATTATTCTGAGGCTTAACCCTCTGTTTCAGAACATTGAAGCAAAGTGAGTAAACCTAACCTTTTGGGATTATGTTATCCTATTAATGTTTGAAAAATCAGGACTTTATAATTGTGTAGGTGACCCCAAGAGTAGTATTGCTGTTTTTTTTTTGTGGTATCTTTACATTTGATGAAAATCGATGAGTATTACTAAGTTATTGTGCCCTATATCATATAGTGAGGTGATAAATGTATGGTATGCATGTTCTAGCTCCCTAATTTGACTTAGATAGGTAAATTTGGATCTCAAATTCGCTGTTTGGTAATTAGCTTTAATTTAATGTTAATGCTAAGAGGGTATTATATGCTATACATTACATCGTGGTGATATGCTTGTGTAGAACTCTTGTACTAGTATATTATGTATGCCTATTGAGCCAAATTAGTGTGTTATTTCGTTAGCTCTCTCGGTTATTATCATGATAATCGATTCTAAATGGATAGGACATAAACTTGAAGCTTGCTTTATGTTCACAAGAGCACATGGGGAATAATCTCTCTTTATGTCATAACCTTATGTGATGTACTAGTAAGTACATGTGGATGATGTATTAGGTGCATGCGGGGTTGGATTTGGCGCATTATGACGTCACTATTATGTTGAAAAATCCAAGTACATGTTTCTTTGTTACGATACAAAATTTTGGGCATGACATGTAAGTAGTTCATATTGCTTAGTATGCATACCATAACTGTTACTTGTATGATGCATTTACACATATGAGGAGGAAGGGGCCGTGCGGGAGCCGGTAGGAGGGGGAGACGGGGATTTGACACACGTATACATATATACATATATAAGGAGGAAGGGGCCGTGCGGGAGCCGGTAGGAGGGGGAAGACGGGGACACCTATATGTTTATATGAATTATATATATATATATATATGGAGGAAGGGGCCGTGCGGGAGCCGGTAGGAGTGGAAGACGGGGAAATTTCATTTTGATTGAATGATATCTGTAAATGAACTGTCAAGTTGCTTTCATGGTTATTAATGCTTGTGTTAAACTAGAAAGTCATATTTTTTTTATGTAACGAGCCGAGTTGATGTGAGTGGGCTCATCCACGAGAACTTCTTACATATTCATAAAATTACATCTCTTGTGTCATGATACGGCTAAATGCAACCTTTGATAGTGGTGCCACGTAGACCACATATGTATGGAACTTGGAACAAGTAAGGTAGCTTGAACAAATTGTTGTTTTTGAGACTCATCGTAATTTACCTCTTCCAAACTGCTTATTTTATGAAATCATTATATCAATTCCCTATGTTATGGTTTACTCATTGAGCTGTCGAGCTCATTGTATTTTCTTTACATCTTTTCAGGTTTGGATAAAGGTAAAGGACCCCTCTAATGGGAAGGTTAAGTTATGGAAGGCATCATGTATTGTAGTATCGTTTTGGTTTTGTGATATGATCTTGCTTGTGTAGGTATAAACCTATGGAAGTCTTTGTTGAGAAACATGTTAAGTTGTACTTGAAGTACATTTGTCCTCATAGTATTTGAGACCTTGGTTTTGTATGTAATATTATGTTCAGTTGATGTGAATCCTTTGGATATGTATGCTTGAAAATTTTGGAACGATGACAATATATAGGAATGCTAAATTTTGGATGTAACTCTTGAAAGGTTGATACAAAGACTATGTTTGCAATGGAAAGAAACAAGTCATGATTCATATTTGTGGTAAAGAGTTGGTATATGTGATTGATAAGTAGGCCGTAGGTGCCGAAATTATTGATGATGTAAGTAGGCCTTCGAGCCGAAATCTTGATTATTGTAAGTGAGAAATAAAGGAATATCAAGGATGATGCTGCCAAAATTTTTTTTTCTCAACTTATGGTTAACGGAGATGAATGTTGTTGTAGGCCTAATCTTGTTTATTAGAAACTGGGCCGTTACAATCATGAACTTCGAAGGAAAGCTCTGATGTACCTTGGAGAGTTGGAAGGTGAGGAACGCGTATCATCATCTTACACGAGGTTAGATTTTGACCACTATAGAAGCCCCTCGCTCTTTCGAATGCCGGAGCCTACGGACGAAAAGTCAAAAGAGCGGAGTTAGTAGCAGACATTTAATGCCTTAAGTTCGTCTTGACATTCGTGGACATATGAGGATCTGGATCATATTGTTGATCTTCAGAATTTATTGTAGGTTGTACAACTGGCTGTCAGCCGTGGCCTCAGTCAGTTAGATCGTTCTAAGGTTGGGTGCTATGTCTATTCGAATCCAGGAATCATAATAACTGGGAGGTAAGATTTCGTGTTTTGGAGGCAATGGTTGATCTTCTGCTGATTCGGTTAACCGAAAACCTCGGGATGTGAACTGATTTTTCGGAGATAGAAAATTTGAATTGGAGGCGATTCAACTTCTCTTCCATCTATAAATAGAGGTTAACCTTTGGATGGAAATCACTTTTATTATCTTCTCTAAAAAAACCTTTCTTCAAAGTTCCTCTTCTCTGCTTTGCTGAGTCACCAAGTCTTCTTTCTTCATCATCATCAGATGGAGGAAGAGAAGGGAGAGGATGAAGGTAGAGGAAATGATGGACAGGCTCTCGCCATGCGGGAATCTGGTAGGTGCACTACATTAGTCATCGTGATGAACCTATTATGACATATTAGTTATCGTGATAGGGTGCTGCCGATGAGGGTGACAGGTGGGAGTCTGACTTCGATCAGAAGTGGTACTTATCCTAGGCAGTTATGGTTTGCTAGTGCAATTCTGCAGTCGTTCAATCATGTATAGCAGACTTTTGTCTGCTCGGACACCGATGCCTCGTACCTGGGAATTCTTTCTATGCGGCGAGCAACAAAAAGAGATAATAGGGTGTTTTTATCGGAGGCTCACCGATGAATCACTCTCTCCAGAATCAGACCTCTTCTTCAGAACATATAGACATGGTGTGATAACATCACTGTCCTGTGTGTCTTGCTATAGTCTGTTTGGAGCTCAAGGTGTTGTAGTGGCTTCAGAGGCCTTTTTAGGGATCATTGTCATTCTCCCTGAGATGCGCGGAGGATGGCGATTCCAGTTTGGCTCCCTTCGTAGCGTGTTTCAGGCGTAGAGGAGAAGATCTTTTACTTGAAGAACCTTTATTTTTAAGAAGGAACCTTTTGGAGCTTTTTCTGGGGTCTCTGGATAGTGTTGTGGGTAATGGGGCCATGCCTTTCGGTGGACGTTCCCGAGAGACGTATCTTCGGAGTTCGGAGGTGTGGTTGGACGTAGCGGTAGGATGGAAGGATCGGATCGGGATAATAAATTTTTTAAAAAATGTAAAACACAGATATGTAATGAAACTTTGTATTAATCCTATAAGCTGTAATCAAATATGTATTTAAAAGAATATATTTGAAATAAAGCACATATATATTTCTTTGGAAATGATTGTGTAGATTTTGCCTGGCTTGCTTTATGTTGGCTTTTTTAGAATCGAAATGATCACGCCTCTCCGGAATGTTGATCTCTATTATCAACATGGTTGGTCTGTCCGAAGAGTGATTTGGTAAGCCTGCGGTGCTGTTTTTAATGGGGGTAGTCCCATTAGTGGTACCGGTAAACTTTTGATCTCCGAGTAGGGGAAATCTCAGCAGCAGAGTTAGATTCACGATTGTTATCTAGTGGGAGAAATTCCATCAACGGAGTTGTGATTCTTGGACTCAGAGAGGGGAAAATCCCTGTAGCAGAGTAGGGACTTCAAGCGGGGATGAAATCCACAACGGAGGGAGCCCATAAGCTAGAGTCAGTATTCCCGTCTTCGAGTGCGGGAATACCATCAGCGAGAGATGCATATTTTCGGGGGAGAAAGGAAGATGCGCACACAAGCATGCAATGGAACATCTTATATTAAATGTTAGATGCAGCAAAATAAATGTAATGAAAAGCCAATACGAATTTGATAGAAAACTATGTATACTCAGTTCACAAGCACATAAAACTAGTACGTCGAGGGGATAATCCAAATAAGAAACCCTCATGTATATACCATATATGTCATGTAATTATAAGCTGAACATACATAATCCATATAATTAAATAGATTGGGCTAACAAGACTATGTATGTGTAGTTTCTAATCACACGAAATTAGTATGTCGAGGGGATAATCCAGATAAGAAAATTCTCATGTATATACTGTAACACTTGCCTTAATTAAGCATCCTTTTTCTTAAATATTCATACCCTAAAGGGGTAATGGGAAATGGTATGCATGCTAGATACCTTATTTAATTCATCTTATTAAGTGTGTATGTATATAAGATGAATACATAGGTATGTATACACCCATGTATATAGATAAAGAAATACCCCACATGTGTTTGACTTACCACCACCTCTCTCACCATACTTGTACCTCATGGAGAGGGGGGGAGGCATGGAGCTTGTCATAGGGCTTGGTGTAGGGTAGAGTGATGGGTTGTATAGGGACACTTGACACATTTTTGTGGGAAGTTAGAGGCTATAAATAGGGGGAGGGGTGAAGAAACTTACCTCATTTGATCAACCTCTCTCTCTCTCTCTTCACAAACTCTCTCCCTCTCTTCTCTTTTCTGCAGCAGCAGCAGCAGCAAAAAAAAAAAAAAAAAGCAAAGCAACAGCAGCAGCAACAAAAGGCAGCAGCAGCAGCAGCTAAAGGCAGCAGCAAAAGCAGCACCCAAACAGCCCTATTTCTTCCACTTTCCTTTCTTAAAAAAATACTCCTTTACCACCTCAATTCCCCACTTGATTTTCTTCAGTCCACATACAAGGAAAGTTCTATATTCCTCCAAGAAACCGTTAGAACGAGTCAAGGGGAGTGTCATTGGTCGAACGGTAAGAAAACACTCCTAGGACTATACCCACTCGTATCATTTTCGTTAATTATGAACTAATATTGACGTTATGACTTGTAGACTCCGTTGTAGCGGGATATCAACTTGAGAAAGAGCATACCACTTCAAAGGGTGAGTAGAACATATGGATTCTAATGACATGATAAGTATAATAAAGTAGGAAATGAAATAAAACGTAAGAGATAAACAAGGTACTTGACACTATGTATATTTTTGGGATCATGCATATTTTGTGATATCAAGAAAGGTTAGCTACCTCATAAACACTCATGTGTTTACAATTCCACAAGTACTTACTCATTCTTGTCCATGAATCCATGATATAGTTATATGTTAAAATAAAGACTATAAAGCTCGCATGTTGTTGCCACCTTATATGTCTTTGCATATTGATATTATATGATGATATGATTGTTGTACTCGGGAGGAAGGGACCGGGTTGAACCGGAGGTGTAGAAGGGGAAATTATACGATAATGTGTTGGAGGAAGGGACCGGGTTGAACCGGAGGCGGTTGAAGGGGAAAATCTATTGTGTGAAATGATTATAGGAGGAAGGGACCAGGTTGAACCGGAGGAGGCCGAAGGGGGAGCCCAGTGTGTGTTTAATAAGTATATGGATATTGCTAAGATAGAAATCCTATGATATACTCATACATATATAAATCCTTAACGTTGAATCTGGAATAACTTTGTATACATACAAATTTTATGAAGGTTAGTCGACTAAGTCCCTGAGATAAGTCGACTATAGGAGTGATACATAGGCAGATAAACTGCTGGAAAGCATGGTTAGTCGACTACAGACAGACTCTAGTCGACTAACTTCAGATATAGAGAGCAAACAGAGAGTTAACAACCTGTTTTGGACATAATTAGTCGACTACAGTCGACTTACAAGTCGACTAATACATTGTGTAGTCGACTACACCAGGAAGGGTAGTCGACTATAGGTGACATACAGAGAGTAACACAACTTTTTGACCCACAACTAGTCGACTATAGGAGACCTTCAAGTCGACTAGTACTTGAGTAAGTCGACTATACCAGGAAGGGTAGTCGACTACATAAGTCCCTGGCAGCCAACAGAGAAGCAGATACGGGTGGAGTGAAGTCAGTCGACTATAGCTTTAGAATTAGTCGACTTGCAGGTAATCTTAGTCGACTATAGGGTGGCCTAGTCGACTAGGAAAGCCTTGTTACTGTGTTCTGATTGGGTTCTTAGCTAATAACAAAATCTTATAAAAACAGTATAATGACACACTTGTCAACCGGATAATTTAGCCATGTAGACCTACTTGATAGGCATACTTAAATATTGTTCTACTCACTGAGCCGTCAAGCTTACTCTATTCTAATTCCACCTTCAGGTTTGGACAAGGGCAAAGGACCCGCTTAAGGGCAATTGTGCGGGACAAGCGCCACCGGAGCCATTGTATTAAAAGTTACTTTGATATGTATATGATTTTGTATAAACATGCGCACTTTTAGTTGGATGTTGTCTTTAACTTGTAAATCTTAAAGGCCTGGTGTTGGACTCATAACTTTATATATATACATACCTTGGTATGATAATTGTAGACTGCGTTTCTTACGGATTATCGAACCATATGTGTTGGCATGATAAGTCATGATTAGATCATACATGTTATATTAGTGGAATTTCTGATGTATAATGTAGAGTTTTCTGATGATTAAAATGGAAGTATTATACCATGATGGGTCCACGCTTGGATTGTACGAGAAAATTGTGGTTAGATGGAAAATTTTTAACTGGGACCGTTACAGTTGGTATCAGAGCCAAGGGTTTATAAGTAGAAGGAGTAAGAGATGATGAAGTGATAGGCTACACATGTGATCATCGTTAGGTAGCGAGTTTATGTGATGAATTAATTATGAATCAAGCGATGATAGAGTATTTTCCTCGTATAAGAATAGGAGCGCCTGCACAGACTAAGCCGGGTGAATTGACTAAGGATGCGGGATTGCGGTAACAACTCCTAGTGATATGGGACATTGAGTCGAGGAAATACATTAAATTATCTATTGAATCTAAAGACTTATGAGTAGACTAAGGATAAGTATAGTTGCTAGCGTGTCTATATATACTGCTTCTTGATTATAGCCATATGTTGAGACTATTGTATGGGCTTGAGATTGATACGACCTTTTTGTTTACGTGTTGACGGGGGACTCCGACGTATATTGGCCAGTATCTAGCTCCGATAGCTCGAGTGAGAGCTGGGTGGCGGATTCCATGGATTGGGGGTACGAGTCGGACGAGACTGACCCAGCGGAAATGATTGTACCCCTAAACTGTGTAGATTATGAGAAGGTTGAGTCTCAGGCATCTAATGTGTAACACCCCAATTTTTAAAAAAATCCTGAATTAATATTCAAATCCTAGATCTAAGAGATTATACGAGATTAAGTACGGTGATTATTGAATTAATCTTTTGTAGAAATGATTTTTTTTCTTTGATATTTTGTGAGAAAATTTTGAGGTAAAATAAAATTTGATAAGTATATATCTTGTGTATATAATTGTTGGTACACCTATGTATAGATACATGTCTATATATGAATGTATACAATACATCAACATATAATTGTATTTCTCTCCATGTATGCTACCCCACTAAAGACACTAATATAAAATCCTAAATGGTGAGGTGGCATGAATCTAGGCAACTTGGGGATGAGAGAGAGGCCAAGTGGCATATGGCAAGTTTAATGTATTTAGGTAATTGTGTATATTAGGAAAGTGGGAGAAATACACTTAATTTCTCACCAAAATTTTCCCCCTTTCCCAGAATATCTCTCTCCCTCACGCAGCCCTCCCCCAGATCCGATTTCCTCTCTCTCTCTCTCTCGCGCCCTCAATCTCTCTCTTTCTCTCTCTCTCTCTTCTCTCTCTCTCTCTCTCTCTCTCTCAGGGCCGATCCTGGCCGGGCCAGGCGGGGCCGCGGCCAGGAGCGGCGGCGGCCAGGCCAGGCGCGGCCTGGCCAGGCGAGGCCGCGGCCAGCGCGGCGGCTAGGCCGCAGCCAGGGCGGCGGTCGGAGGCGGCCATGGCGGCAGCAGGGGAAGGCAACAAAGAGGTGAGGGAGGTTCTTCTTGAGTAAGGTTTTATTTTGATTCTTTTTGAAAAATTTTATACCCAATCATGTTGATTAACTCTTTTCCTTTCCATAAATCCAGTTGAATTAGAGTTTTAAATTTATTGGTATTGAAGCCCTAGAAGGTTACTGAAAAGGAATTCCCTTTGATTTATTCTAGTTGATTGTTGTTGTAAAAAAGAAATTACATGAATCAAGTTGTACACATAACACTAAATGTTGAGAATTAGAGGAAGAAATTTGTGAACTTCTATCACATAGAGCCTTCTATGAACATCTCTATCATTGCAAGCCATGGTTGACAAGAGAGTGAATATAGGATTGGGTATTGTATGGTTCTAATTAACAGTATTCTAGCACTGAGATTTCAAAACCAAGTAAGACTAATCAAAACTCTTACACAACTCATGTTTTGTAAAATTTTCCGTTTCACCTTCTTTCATGACATATGTAAGATGGATGTTATGTAAATTGAAGATTTATTAAGCTGGGACCGTTACATAATGAGCCTGAACCAACCAATGTTGACACAGAGAGCTTTGTGGGAGATTCACTTGAGATAGCAGTGACGGAGCACTCTAGCACAATAAAAGAAGAAACCCGAATAGGATTTACATATGGAGGCATCTTTTGGAACGAAACGTGGGAAGATGATATGGACCTTTATGATGATCTAGACGACTGGTGCTGCGCCGGGGACGAATCACTGGGAGAAGACCCCGAGGAAGATATGGATGACAGCGATGAGAGCAGCAGCACTAGCGGAGACTCAAGTGGGGATACTCTACCCTATGAAGGGTGAACCTTGGAGTCGACACCTTTTGATGTATATATATGTACAGGCCTAATATGTTAGATAATGGATATCCTTAGAGTTGTTGTATGTACCCGGGCATATCTCAAATGAATGCACATGGGTTAGTCCGGATATCCAAGTAGGAAGGCATGTCAGTATGATATCATTGTATCCATTTTGGGATATATATATATATATATATATATATATATATATATATATATATATATATATATATATATATATATATATATATATATATATATATATATATATATATATATATAACAAGTTGCTTGTTTGCAAAAGTAATGTTATTAACATGATTACATGAGTTAAAGTTTTATCCCAATTTATTTCTAATTGTGTAGTATGTTGATTAGACGCCCTTATTTCAATAGGAGGAACGCATGGATCTTAACCAGCTACCACCTAATGAGTCCCTGTCGCTCGATACGACACACTACAGTGAGATGGGGAGCGCGCACCCCGTAGACAATAATGAAGACTCTGAAGTTCGAATAGGAGGGAACGAGGAAACTCCAGGGGTGATGCCGGAGTGGCTCGCACAATTAATGACTAAAGCGAGTAATAACAACTCCCACCGAGCAATGGAGCAGTTTCAGAAGATGAAACCGCCCGTATTTGAAGGGGAGGCGGACCCCTTACAAGCCGAAGCATGGCTTCTCCAAATAGAGAAGATTCTGGACGTTATGAACTGCACTGATGATCAAAGAGTCTCCTTCTCTTCTTTTATGTTCCAAAAGGAAGCGGAACATTGGTGGAGGGCAGTGAAGCATAGTATGAAGAATGCAAGGGAATCAATCACTTGGGAATTCTTGGTGAACAAATTCACTGAGAAATACATCCCGGAGACAGCCAGAGATAAGATGGCGACAGAATTCTTGGAACTACGTCAAGGTTCTATGAATGTGTCCCAGTATGATCAGAAATTCACTCAGTTATCCAGGTATGCTGATGCCTTGGTAAGGAGTGAAGCAGAAAGGACGAAGAGGTTCGTAAAGGGCCTAAGATCAGAGATTCGTGGCCGACTGATTCCGTTACAACTGAAAAATTATCTCCAGGCAGTAGAAAGAGCTTTGGAGGTAGAAATGGACATGCAGGAAGGTCAGGAAGACTTGGTGGAAGAAATTCCCAACTCTAAGCGCCCCCGATATCAAGGACCCCCAATGAGGATGGCATCAGGATCCATCAGTAGCAAGGGGTCTGGGTTTAATACCACTTTTCATAGAGGAGGAGGGGCCAGAGGCGGGAGAACATGGTTGAGAAACAGAGACACTCCCTCGAAGACACAAGCTACCTCTGCATCCCATCCCAGAATCTCGGAGGCTCCCTGGTGTCAGAGGTGCAGAGTAAACCATTTTGGAAACTGCCTCCTAGATAGATCTTGTTTTAATTGTGGAGGGGTGGGACATCTAAGGAAAAATTGTCCGACAAGGCGCGGAAGCCAAGGGCAGAGTAGGGGAAGTGGGAGGCCAACTATGAGGATGAATCCTCCCAGAGGACAAGCGAGTAACTTCATGCCGCCCAGTAATGACCCACGTCCTGCTGCAACTCAGTCATCGGTCCAGCAACCACGGGTGCAAGGCAGAACCTTCGCATTAACCCACCGGGAAGCAATGGCCTCAAATGCAGTGGTGGAAGGTATGATCTCCATATCAGGAAATATTGCCCATGCATTGTTTGACCCTGGAGCTACTCATTCATTCATATCTAATACTTTTGCTTATAAACTAAATCAAGTATCGAAACCCCTAGGATTTCAGTTGGTTGTGTCCACACCTATAGGGGAAAATTTGATAGCTAGCACTAGATATGCGAATTGTGAAGTGATAATTGGAGAAATGAAAACATCTATTGACTTGATTAAGCTAGGCGAAATGGAGTTCGATGCCATACTAGGAATGGACTGGTTGTCTGCCTGTAGTGATCAAATGGATTGTAATAAGAAGAGGATTATCTTTAAAATGAAAGGGACTCCGGAGTTTATTTTTGAAGGAGAAAAAGTTAGTTATGATATACCTCACATATCAGCCATCAAAGCCACCAAGTTAATGAAGTAAGGGTGCCAAGGATTTCTGGCTTCAGTATTGGATACCACCAGGACTGATATAAAAATTGAGACTATTCCAGTTGTGAATGAGTTCCCTGATGTGTTTCCGGAAGATTTACCAGGCCTGCCCCCAGATCGGGAAGTAGAATTTACAATAGATATAATACCCGGTACTGCCTCAATTTCTAAGGCACCATATCGAATGGCCCCTGCAGAAATGAAAGAACTTAAAACTCAATTGCAGGACTTATTAGACAAAGGTTTCATTCGGCCAAGTGTATCTCCCTGGGGAGCACCAGTACTATTTGTAAAGAAGAATGATGGAAGTATGAGGCTATGTGTTGACTACCGGGAATTGAATAAGGCAACTATCAAGAATAGGTACCCTCTTCCTCAAATCGATGACTTATTTGATCAATTACAAGGGTCTTGTGTATTTTCTAAGATAGACCTTAGATCGGGGTATCATCAGTTGAAGGTCAAACCTGAAGATGTGTCCAAATCGGCCTTCCGGACAAGATATGGACACTTTGAATTTTTAGTCATGCCTTTTGGACTCACTAATGCCCCGGCAGCATTTATGGACTTAATGAATCGGATATTCCAACCATATCTAGACCAGTTTGTAGTAGTATTCATTGATGATATTTGGTCTATTCAAAGAATACAGAGGACCACGAAAGACATCTTAAAATTGTCCTTCAAATCTTGAGAGAAAGCAACTCTATGCAAAATTGAAAAAATGTGAATTTTGGCTAGAGCAAGTAGGATTTCTTGGCCATATCATATCCAAGGAAGGAATATCAGTAGACCCGGTAAAAATCGAAGCAATCCGAGACTGGCCTAGACCCACTAATGTTACTGAAGTTCGAAGTTTCTTGGGATTAGCTGGATACTACAGAAGATTTGTGGAAGGATTCTCTCTAATTGTGGCACCAATGACCCAACTAACTAGAAAGAATAAGAAGTTTGCATGGGGAGAAGAACAAGATAGAAGCTTCCTGGAAGTTAAAGCTAAGCTGACATTTGCTCCTGTCTTAATTGTACCCTCGGGGACGGAAGGATTTGTCATTTTTAGTGATGCATCAAAACTGGGATTGGGATGTGTGTTAATGCAACATGGAAAGGTTATTGCCTATGCATCCTGACAATTGAAGACCCATGAAAGAAATTACCCCACTTATGACTTAGAATTAGCCGCTGTGATCTTTGCTTTAAAGATATGGCGACATTACTTGTATGGAGTGTCTTGTGAAGTTTTTACTAATCATAAGAGCTTAAAATACATCTTCACACAAAAAGAACTGAACATGAGATAGAGGAGGTGGTTAGAACTAATGAAGGACTATGATATTACTATTCAATACCACCCTGGAAAGGCCAATGTGGTGGCTGATGCCTTGAGCCGAAAATCAGGGGGAATCCTGGCCACTTTGATAACTCGTCAAGCAAGAATATTAAGGGACCTAGAAGAAATGCAAATAGAATTGCGAGTCATTGATCCTTCTAATTCTGAGTATCAATTGAATCAAGTAAGTATTCAATTTAATCTATACGACAAGATCAAAAGGGCCCAACAAGGAGATGCTCAAATAAAGAAGATTATAAAGAAAGTACAAGAAGGAGAACTCAAAGAGTTTCAAATAGAAGATGATGTACTGCGATTTGGACGCAGATTATGTGTACCTGATGTAGCAGAGATCAGAGAAGAAATAATGAAGGAGGCTCATAGTACACCGTATACAGCTCATCCTGGGAGAACAAAAATGTATCAAGATCTGCGTCATAACTTCTGGTGGGAAGGAATGAAGGTAGATATTTCTAATTTTGTTCACAAATGTTTAGTCTGTCAACAAGTAAAGGCAGAACATAAGAAGCCCCCAGGTTTGTTGGTGCCTTTATCTATTCCTGAATGGAAGTGGTGTCAAATTGCTATGGACTTTGTCACTGGACTCCCTCGGACGTCCCAAGGACTGGATACAGTATGGGTGATAGTGGACAGACTTACTAAATCTGCTCACTTCCGGCCTATCCGGATCAATTATTCAATGGAAAGACTGGCTCAGGTATATATCCGGGAGATAGTTAATTTGCATGGAGTACCTAAATCCATTGTATCAGATCGGGATCCTAGATTTCAATCTAGATTTTGGAAGAGCTTGTCCAAAGCTATGGGCACTAAATTGCAACTCAGTACAGCAGCCCACCCCAAACAGATGGACAGTCAGAAAGAACCATTCAAATATTAGAAGACATGTTGAGAACTTGTGTATTAGATTTTAGGGGAAGCTGGGACAACTATTTACCCTTGGTGGAATTTGCTTATAATAATAGTTATCAGTCCACTATTGGTATGCCTCCATTTGAAGCATTGTATGGGAGAAAATGTAGATCGCCAATCTGTTGAGAGGAAGTCGGGGATAGAAGATTGTTCGGCCCTGATGTAATTCAAGAAGCTACTGAGAAGATTAAGTTAATCAAGGAAAGGATGAAGGCAGCCCAGAGCAGACAGAAAGCTTATGCGGACAATCGTCGCAAACCTCTGGAATTTGAGGTAGGGAATCGTATTTTTCTGAAGGTATCTCCAAAGAAGGGAGTAAGACGCACCGGCGGTAAGAACAAATTAGCCCCTAGATATGTGGGTCCGTTTGAAATACTGGATAAAATTGGACCGGTTGCTTATCGTTTGGCCCTACCTCCTGCCGTGGAAAAGATGCACAATGTATTTCATGTCTCCCAGCTGAGGAAGTATGAGCCCGATCCTGATCACGTAATTTCCTATGAACCCCTGCAAACACTAGAAGACATGTCTTACGCGGAAGAACCAGTGCAAATTCTCGATCGCAAGGAGAAGCAATTGAGAAGCAAAAATATTTCCTTGGTCAAGATCTTATGGAGAAATCAAAACATAGAAGAAGCCACTTGGGAACTGGAAGAGGAGATAAGAAAGGCCTATCCACGTTTGTTCCAAGGTACATTAAGTTTCGAGGACGAAACTTCCATAAGGAGGGTAGAATGTAACACTTGCCTTAATTAGGCATCCTTTTTCTTAAATATTCATACCCTAAAGGGGTAATGGGAAATGGTATGCATGCTAGATACCTTATTTAATTCATGCTTATTAAGTGTGTATGTATATAAGATGAATACATAGGTATGTATACACCCATGCATATAGATAAAGAAATACCCCACATGTGTTTGACTTACCACCACCTCTCTCACCATACTTGTACCTCATGGAGAGGGGGGGAGGCATGGAGCTTGTCATAGGGCATGGTGTAGGGTAGAGTGATGGGTTGTATAGGGGACACTTGGCACATTTTTGTGGGAAGTTAGAGGCTATTAGGGGAGTGGTGAAGAAACTTACCTCATTTGATCAACCTCTCTCTCTCTTCACAAACTCTCTCCCTCTCTTCTCTTTTCTGCAGCAGCAGCAGCAGCAAAAAAAAAAGAAGCAAAGCAACAGCAACAGCAACAAAAGGCAGCAGCAGCAGCAGCTAAAGGCAGCAGCAAAAGCAGCACCCAAACAGCCCTATTTCTTCCACTTTCCTTTCTTAAAAAATACTCCTTTACCACCTCAATTCCCCACTTGATTTTCTTCAGTCCACATACAAGGAAAGTTCTATATTCCTCCAAGAAACCGTTAGAACGAGTCAAGGGGAGTGTCATTGGTCGAACGGTAAGAAAACACTCCTAGGACTATACCCACTCGTATCACTTTCGTTAATCATGAACTAATATTGACGTTATGACTTGTAGACTCCGTTGTAGCGGGATATCAACTTGAGGAAGAGCATACCACTTCAAAGGGTGAGTAGAACATATGGATCCTAATGACATGATAAGTATAATAAAGTAGGAAATGAAATAAAACGTAAGAGATAAACAAGGTACTTGACACTATGTATATTTTTGGGATCATGCATATTTTGTGATATCAAGAAAGGTTAGCTACCTCATAAACACTCATGTGTTTACAATTCCACAAGTACTTACTCACTCTTGTCCATGAATCCATGATATAGTTATATGTTAAAATAAAGACTATAAAGCTCGCATGTTGTTGCCACCTTATATGTCTTTGCATATTGATATTATATGATGATATGATTGTTGTACTCGGGAGGAAGGGACCGGGTTGAACCGGAGGTGTAGAAGGGGAAATTATACGATAATGTGTTGGAGGAAGGGACCGGGTTGAATCGGAGGCGGTTGAAGGGGAAAATCTATTGTGTGAAATGATTATAGGAGGAAGGGACCGGGTTGAACCGGAGGAGGCCGAAGGGGGAGCCCAGTGTGTGTTTAATAAGTATATGGATATTGCTAAGATAGAAATCCTATGATATACTCATACATATATAAATCCTTAACGTTGAATCTGGAATAACTTTATATACAGACAAATTTTATGAAGGTTAGTCGACTAAGTCCCTGGGATAAGTCGACTATAGGAGTGATACATAGGCAGATAAACTGCTGGAAAGCATGGTTAGTCGACTATAGACAGACTGTAGTCGACTAACTTCAGATACAGAGAGCAAACAGAGAGTTAACAACCTGTTTTGGACATAATTAGTCGACTACAGTCGACTTACAAGTCGACTAATACATTGTGTAGTCGACTACACCAGGAAGGGTAGTCGACTATAGGTGACATACAGAGAGTAACACAACTTTTTAACCCACAACTAGTCGACTATAGGAGACCTTCAAGTCGACTAGTACTTGAGTAAGTCGACTATACCAGGAAGGGTAGTCGACTATATAAGTCCCTGGCAGCCAACAGAGAAGCAGATACGGGTGGAGTGAAGTCAGTCGACTATAGCTTTAGAATTAGTCGACTTGCAGGTAATCTTAGTCGACTATAGGGTGGCCTAGTCGACTAGGAAAGCCTTGTTACTGTGTTCTGATTGGGTTCTTAGCTAATAACAAAATCTTATAAAAATAGTATAATGACACACTTGTCAACCGGATAATTTAGCCATGTAGACCTACTTGATAGGCATACTTAAATATTGTTTTACTCACTGAGCCGTCAAGCTCACTCTATTCTAATTCCACCTTCAGGTTTGAACAAGGGCAAAGGACCCGCTTAAGGGCAATTGTGCGGGACAAGCGCCACCGGAGCCATTGTATTAAAAGTTACTTTTGATATGTATATGATTTTGTATAAACATGCGCACTTTTAGTTGGATGTTGTCTTTGACTTGTAAATCTTAAAGGCCTGGTGTTGGACTCATAACTTTATATATATACATACCTTGGTATGATAATTGTAGACTGCGTTTCTTACGGATTATCGAACCATATGTGTTGGCATGATAAGTCATGATTAGATCATACATGTTTTATTAGTGGAATTTCTGATGTATAATGTAGAGTTTTCTGATGATTAAAATGGAAGTATTATACCATGATGGGTCCACGCTTGGATTGTACGAGAAAATTGTGGTTAGATGGAAAATTTTTAACTGGGACCGTTACATATACCATATGTCCCGTGCCTTTATACGCTAAATATACATAATATATATCATCCCAGGATAAATAATTCATGCAAGCATATGCTAAGGTTATGTTCAGATAATACCTGGATGATCGTATCTTTCCGAAATGTTTGATTTTTTCAGCCTTTAATGACATGAAACTAGAACGTCGAGGGGATAATCCAAATAAGAAAACTCACATATATATCATATGTTTCGTGCAGTTATAGACTCTTCGGAATGATTACCTGTAAATTTGAAAAGGAATCTGAAGTAGGATACGACCCATCGACAGATTGGATGCGTCGATTCTGAGCGGGGGTAAGCCCCACAACAGAGTGACGATCCGAACATCCAAGTGAGGGGAATCTGGTAGCGGAGTTAGCCTTCCGAGTGGGGAGAGTCCCAGCAGCAGTTCTTTCGAGTTGGGATTTGACCCATCAGCGGAGCTGTGAACTTGGTAAGGGCCTGAAGTGGGAGCGTGACCCATCGACAAATTGGATGTATCAACTCTGAGCGGTGGTAGAACCCACAGTAGAGTGACGATCCGGTTTGGACCTAGCAGAGGGAAACTACCAGAGGTTCATCCGCCCGTAAGTTCAGATGAGGGAGCCCGTAGGTTAGTGTTTGTTTTGAGTGGGGGTGTGACTCATCAGCGGAACATCAAATTGGGGCTCTAAGAGGGAAATCCCTGCAGCATAGTAGGGACTCCAAGTGGGGATAGGACCCACAGCGGAGGGTTTCGACTCCCGTAGGATAGCCTAGAGGGAGTCCCATAGGTGGTTACTCGTGTTACCGTCCTCGAGCAGGGGTGAACCCATAACAGAGCTTGCAAACATTGGACTCCGAGTGGGGACAATCCAATCAGCGGATCTGGGTTCGCAATCATCTTTGAGTGGGGTTAAGACCCATCAGCGTAGCGACGAACTTCGTTAAGACTCTCAGTGGAGAAAATTCTAGCAACAGAGTAAGCTGAAATGGTTAGAAGCAGAATATTATTTTATTTAATATAGAAATGAAATCAAAGTACATGGAATATCACGTATAGAGGTACTGCCCTGTTAGAGAGATATGATCCGATCACTCGATTGCTTTATCTTGAGTGATTGTGTGTTGTGGTTGGGTAGGAGGCGGAGCACTCGGCTGTCCGAATCCGAAGGTTGCTTCGATTTTGAGGATATATTTCTTGAGGAAACCCTGATGGGTGAGCTCTTCAGGTACCTTTGGAGGCTCCAGCAATGGATAGTCTTGTGCCCATTACCGTCGTGGTAGGAGTAATACTCTTCTGCACTGGGAAGTGAGAGATAGTATTGGATGGGTCTCAGACGCCTGACCCATGGTTTATCCTAAATGATGTTGAAGACTTCATTGAAGAAGAGCTTGAGCGGCGGAGTGAATTACTTTATCGGCTTGTAGGCTCGTAGAGGACTTGGCGAGAAAATCTGGAGCACTTGTCTCTTAAGGTAGGTTGTCACCGATTCTGATCTTGGGCATGGTGGAGGCTTCGTACAAAGACTTCGACTTTTAGCCGTCATCACCACGCTTCGCGAGTAGTTGGAGGAAATCTTCACTTCCTCATCCAACTGGATGTAGGGCTGAGTTTGGGATAGAACCTCGCTCATTTGAGTGACATTATGCTTCAAAAGATGTTTGTACAGTAGGTAAGACTTGCAGCTTACTGATGAATGCGAGTGCAGAGATGTCCTCATCGCAGTTGGGGATCTTGGCTAGTTGTCTTTAAATGTAGTCGATGTAAGATTTGAGGTTATTGCTCTACCTCATCTTGATGGTGATAAGGTGATGGTTATTCCTCTTAGTTTTCCGGCGAGATGCATACTAGGTGAGGAACGCTTCGAACATCTCCTCGAAGTTGTCGAGAGAATGCGAAGGCAGGAAGTAGAACTAATTTGAGGCCACATCTTTCAGATTAGAACGGAACGGAGGCACATGAGCAAATCATTGCGAGAGTAGACTATCATTTTGTCCTAAAAATGTCGTGTTGGACCGACTCGCTTACTCTAGAGTAGTAGTCAAGGTTGAAGTCGAGAACTTTCTCAAGAACTCGCATTCCAAGATCTCTTTAGAGGGGGAATTGAAGACTTTGGCAGCGGAAGGTGATGATTGGCGGTTGAACTGCAACTTAGCCTCCTTGATCTGTCTTTGGGTCAACTCATCGAGGATCTTGACGTCAAGAGATACTCTGACTCCAGGATCTCTTTCCAACTGCATTGGTGTCTTGGAATTCTAGAGGGCATGGATTTTAGCCTAGAGTTGTTCTTTGAGCTGGCTCAATGTCTCTTGTTCACGGATGGCATTCTTATGGTCAAGAGCCACCTACTTCTGATCAGGATCAGACTGGGCTTGTGGTTCCTTCACCTAGTCTTTCATGTCGGCAAGCATATGAAGGAGATAATCTTCATACTGCGGTGGTGGAGCTCGGACGTTGGCCTCTACCCCAGAGACGAGGAGGAACTGATGTTTTCGATAGTATGTGGCTAATCAATGCTGGCGGGGGGACCAAGCCCCCAATGATACTGATGGTCTTGCTCTTTGACGTGGTGCTGTTGAGGGTGAAGGTGTGCTTCCTTGAGGCCATCGTCTTTTGAAGTGGCTTTTTGAGGGAGGTTTTGGGTTGGATGGGAGAAAGATCTTGAGTGTGAACTCAAATCTCAATGAAAGCACCAATTTGTGATGGTGATTTCGCCAGGAGTGATTGGATGGTTGATCCTCACTACCAACGAGAAATGAAGTGGGGGTAGTACACGTAAATAAAACATAACACCGAAAAGAGGGGCACACATGATTTTACGTGAAAACTCTTAATCGAAAAAATCACAGGGAGGAGAGGCCCTTCACTAAAATTCTCAGAAAATAAGAATTATAAGAGTCTAGAGGATGTATACATACTAAAATTTGAACCGAATAAGGATCAGAATTCATAGTCCCAAAGTCCTCAGAGTTCCAAAGAATTTTTTTTTCATTGGAGAAGGATATCTTCTTACACTTGTGTGGGTTGTAGGCATAGAGGCAGATAGGTACCGACAAGATCTTCGTAACTACATGATTTGCATGTCGATTTGATATAACAACTACAATCAGTGATGTTGGCTTGTTGGGATGGCATGTAGTGAAATTCACCATTATCCATAACTGCTCACGCTGAGTGTTGCTGCACGTTGTGAATGTGGAGGAAAATAAGATTGCGTAACTATCACTAGTACAGAAATGGGATAAAACATCGCCATTTTTACGTCGGTTATAACTGCACCTGACGCGAAACAAAAAGTGGTGGCAATTTTATAAATAAAATCAGTATTTGATGCTACCAAGTGTTTTGAATTAAATAAAGGAAGCATTCTATGTCAGTTATTTAAGGAACCGACGTGTAACATAATTTTCTATGTCGGTTTCTTAAAAAACCGACACATAATCGTTTATATTCGACAATGGTTCTTTTCTGAAATTGACGCTAAAATTATTCGCACTGGTTACGAGAAAGAATCAGCGTGCAATGCTATATCAAAAATCGAGCAACGGTATTTTATCATAATCCTGCTCTCTTTTGTGTGTTCTTTTCGTCTTCTCTCAATCTCTTTACCTTCAAACTCTAATAATTGTTCATCTTCTTGGGCGCGGAGGCGGCGGAGGCGATGGCGATGGTTGCGGAGGCGGCGGAGCCAGCGTTGGTTGCGATGGTGGTGTCGTCACTGAGCCATTGGTTCTTCATTGGCGGTGAGTTTGATCTCCACCATCTTCTTTTTTTTTTTTTTTGAACCTATTGGTTTTTGCGGTGGTGGGGTGTGTATGTGTGTGTAGACATTGTTAAACAAATATGGTAAATTTTTAAAAGGAAATTTTGTTAATCTTTGCATATTATGTTACTATTGTGTGGTAACAAATGATTAAAAGAATTTTTAAGATGTGTAAGAAAAACAATATTACGCACTGGCTATTTCGTAATTTATCCTATCTTGGTTTCCCATAAATCCTGTTGAACTTTGAAAATTCCAAATAACTATAATTAAGTATCCTTAAACTTCCAAATAAATCACCTTCCATTAAACAACCTTATGGTGCCAGTCATGTGGATTGCACTTGAAAGGGGATAGTTATTTAGGGTTTTTTTATGGTTGTTTAATAGGAGGAGGTTTATTAGGAGTTGTAGAGAAGCTTCAAGGTAGTTATTTGGGTTTTCTAAGTTGTAAAAAAAAAAAAAAATCAACGTGAGCTATTTATATGTAAACTGTGTAGAGCTATGCTTTAGTTTTCTGTAATTTAGCCTTATTTTCACTGTTTTCTTTGATTGTGTACATTTAGCCTCTAATTTACTTACATGTATAGGTCTATCTCTAGTTTACTTACATGAAACTACATTCTTTTGTGTGTGGTGTTGGCGGAGGTGTGTTGGTGTGTTGTGTGTGCATATGGTGTTTGTGTGTGTGTGGTGGTGGTGGTGGTGGTGGTGTGTTGGTGCTCGTGTATGCATGTGGGGGGAGGGGGGGTGTGATGTGTGTTTGTAGGCATTGTTATGTACAATGTTGTTAATTCAATTTTTTATACATGATGTCTACACTAGGTAAATATGAATAAAAATTGGATGTAATTATTAATGAGATTGATCTTTTATCATTTCTGTAATAGTTATTTTCAATGATTTAACAAGTGAAGTAAGGGTCCTATTGGCATCAACAAAAGCATGCTCTGAAGGAATAAGTCTTGTTGGTGCTTTAAGGGTAGTTCTAATTGATGTTCTTTGGTGTTTCATAAACATGTATCAAAGAACATTAATTAGAATCACCCTTGAAGCATCAACATGACTTATTCCTTCTTAACATGCTTTTGTTGATGCCAATAGGACTCTTGCTTCATTTGTCAAATCATTGAAAATATCTATTACAGATTGCGATTTTTTGTAGGGATCTTCTCAGCCATCTTTAACACCTGTTTCCCCTCAGTCCAATCAAATAACTTAACAAGTTGGTCATTTAATTTATCATTTTCAATGGCTTAATGTACTGATAAAATCCTAAAATAGTTATATTTGCTCATATCAAATTGCACATGTGACAACCAAAGAAGGTAGAATAGTTGACAAGGCTCGATGTTCCTCTTAAGGTATAATTCACTGTCTTAAAGTTAATTTATGTTTTTTGTTAGTATATATTGAAAATAACACAAACATTTGTTGAATTATATTAATGGTAAGTATTTTTTAATTCATGTTCTTTAATTTATGTCTTAAAGACGGTAATTATTAATTTTAAAAGTCGGCTCATTTTGATGATTTTTATTCATGTTCTCACGTTGGATTCATTGAGTTTGGTGTATAGTATATATATACATGCACACATGCATGTACACACACATACACTTTGGTGCATTTTGCTTCATTTTGGTGCATATACACACATATTTGTAAGTGCATTGTTTAATTATTATGTTAGATATTTGTAATAATATGTACATATAACATTCATATTTGCATACATGTGATAGGTGTTATATACAGGATATTGTGAAATTGAAAAAAAATACTTTTCGCGTTAGTTACTTTTAAAACCGACGCGAAAAATCTTGAGTTTTACAAACAATTGATTTTTCATGTGAAAAATAATTGATATTTCATGTCAGTTTGTCACGGACGTAGACTTTTTACGTTGCCCACATAAACGTCGATTTAGGAACCGACGTCTATTGTTTACCACGTCGGTTTAAACCCGACATGGTATGATGTTTCTTTTATAGTGTGTCAGCGGAGATTAGGGGTGACCTGTTGCTAAAGCTGCTTGGTTTGGAGCTAAAGTATTCGAAACGGAGGGTGCCTCAGAGTGAAGATGATTTTGAGGAGGTTGGGTATATCATGACTTCAGAGGAAAGCTCTGATGTACTTCAGAGAGTTGGTAGGTGAGGGATACATGTCATCATCTTAGACGGGGTCAGATTTTTACCACTACAGCTACGTTGAAATGTTATCACTACATATTTGTTACTTTGTTTTATTTTTTCTTTCTTTCCTTCCTTCTAACAAATATTGTAATACAGTCTTCAACTTAGCATTTTGTTATAATCTAATTGTACTCCTAAGTCACTAAGCTAGATGTTAACAATAACATATTGTTTAACTGTCTTCGTTTTTCTGATTCTCTTTTATGTATTTCACTTTTATTATTTGTCTTTGTATATTCTCCTTCAAGTTAGTATGGTAGAAATATCCTTGTTCTGTGACAAATTTTTCTATCAAATTTCACAAAGTTGTTATTTGCATTTTGCATTGCTTTCTTGCTTGCTTGCTTGCTTGCTTTCTTTCTTTTCTTTTCTTTTTTGGGAAAAAAAATGCTTAGCATGATCCGATGTGATCGCTGGAGAGAGAGAAAGCCAGTCAATTTTGCATGGCGCAATAAGAATTAGTTTATCTTCAAAGAAGTTATTGTGCTTATCTCCTACATTTAATTTTAAAGCTACTAATTCCCTAAAATAAAGAAAAAAAATTAATGCGAGGGAGCAGAAATATTTATTTATTTTTTGGTTTAAACAAACTGAAAGAGAGATGATAAGTTGGAAGCAGTTGCAGTGAGAAAATGTTTCATAAGCATGCAAAAGCTCATGGATTTATGCGTCATTGCCTTAAAATTTAGAATGAAACAAATGTAATGTAATTTAGTTCATATAGATACATAGAGATCTCATTACAAATTCTAATGGCATTGTAACTAACGAGCGACATTTATTCTTTCTGAAAAGATTCCATGATCCGTTATTTCTGTTACGTAACTGCCTGATAACTTATCTTTTTAACCTAAGCTGCAGATAAAATGATTTTTTTTTTTTGGTTCAAAAAAGAAGTATTTGAAAACATCTTCTATCAGAAAGAAATTCCACATGGATGCACGTGGTGGGGCGCATCCGACAAACTCATAATCAAATTTATTTATTAGAGAGCAGATTCAAAGCCTCAAGTTCAGGGAGAGAAAGAGACGCCACAATTCATTTGGGTCCCATATGATTTGTGTACTAAATACTAATGTAATCTTTGCGTATATATAAACATGAAAGAAGATTCCTTCGAGTACTTTTAGTTGTTGTTTCTAATGTTTGGAATTTATCATCACCATCATGACCACTGTAGTCTGTAGATTTATGTGATTAAAAGAATACTTGAAAAATTATTTTCATTAATTCTTTTGACGTAGTGCGAGAAATCATTCTGGCTTACCGTTTTTTCTATATAAAAAAAAGAATTTGAAGGCGGCGGTGCTTTTGCATGCCTTTGCTTTTTGAACCAAATACTTCATGGCAGCCAGCCACATGGAGATTCGTCCACAGTGTCTTCCCATGCCACCTCCGTCCTTAAATGAAATGCTAAGGTCTTGTCAACGTTAATTAAAGAAGAAGACGACAACAACTTCTGAATTGGAGTAGAAATAGTCTAAAGAAAAATCTGAATCTTTACAGATCATATTCAGATTCAGATTTTACGTGGATCGATCAGAATTGGACCCGTTTATAGATTTATTCCATGTGAGATTTAAAGATAAAGCTGTGACTTGATTTTTCTTCCCTTTAGCCCTCCATGGATGGGGAACGTCCATGTGTAAATGAGTACAAAAGAGACCTATAAGTTATTTGTGTCTCTATAAATGCAACACATGCACATGGTGTGTGCTCACTACTCGGAGACCTGGAGATTAAAAGGAAAAAAAAAAAGTTGTTTTGCATGTAGGTCTGCTGTCATGTGGTGTGTTCTTGTGTCTTGTTGTGTGAAAAAAAGGAAAAGAGGTGGTCGGGTCGCTCTTTGTTTTTCGTGGAATTTAGTAGCTAGTTTTGTAGCAAAGCTGTAGTTTCCAAGATTAGAACCAGAAGTTGGAGCAGGCCCAATCAAGATCTGGGGACCAGTGGAGCTTTACCTGGCAGCAACAGATACAACCTGAATCAAACCTGTTTGCTCCAGAAATCATGATCTATGAACAACTTTCGTCTCTGCTACTAGATATCTTTGTAGAACAGCATGCACATAGCAGAGTAGTTCTACTGCATACTATACAATTTTGAGCCGCAAACAAGCAAAAACAATCTACAACAATCAAATGCATAACGCCTACACCTTTCAGGCAGGGTCAAGATCAGAATTGTCGATCATGGCCAGGGACCAAACTTCTTTTTTGTGTTCGTCAAAAAGATATAAAGCAAATAAAAAGATAGAAAGCATATATTTCTATCTATCTTTCTTTCTTTCTTTCTTTTTCTTTTGTTCCCCTTCTTTTTCCCAAGTAAAGGTTATTGTGAGATCTTCGTTATCTTTTACATCACGTGCTAGATACAGGCAAGGTCCAGAAACTCCCCACAGCTTGCTTTTAGCTATGTGCTTCGTGTACAGAATGGGACGTGAGGGGAGAACCCTCGAGGCTGCTTATTGTCTTCTATTGTTGTTGGAAAATAATGGAAATCAAAGACTAATGGAAGTGAGTTGAGTCAATAAGCGCACAGTATGTATTGAGCCCATACCCCAAATTGTAATAGTCTGATTCGAAAGCAAGAACCATCAAATATTTGCTGGAGGGGCCGCGGTCACCGATTCACCGAAAGGTTCACCTGAAGCATCAACGATCACAGATTTACGATAGGACTTCCCTGAGAAATGGAGGAAACTATCAAAACACATGTTGTGTACATCCGGCAATATTCTGTTGTTGCGAGCATGTTAGGGGTTGTGGGCGATTGAAATTGTTTTATATCATTTATATGTTCTTATTTATCTATATTTTGTTTATAAATAATACTACTCGAGTATGTTTCAATGCATGCAAACTTGATAGTAAGAGAAAAGGTAACAAAAAATAGAAGACTTGATGCTGATAGGGAAGGAACTGCTGACTCCGACGGCACAGAAAAAGTTCTTGTTTCTGAGTTCAAAGGGCTAAAGAGGCAGTTTTGTAAAATCTACGGAGCTAAATGAAATTCTACCTAAGAGTTGTCTCCATTGAGAGTTATTAAAAAAGTTGAAAGGACATATATGTAATAATATATATAAAGACGGGATTTTGTGTAAAATGTGAATACTGTATAAGGATAGTGGGCTGCAGAGATGGGAGTTTTTTTTTTTTTTTTTTATTTTTTAATGTGGCCATCAGGTGGCTACAAGAAGATTTGATTATTTTTTCTAGTGCTTTCATCATAGAGGATGTAATTTTTTTTTTTTCCTTCTTCTCTCAATTGCTTTAGATCCCTGATGATATTGACGATGGCCGTTGTGTTTTTTTTCTTTTTCTAATCATGCTTTTATTATTCTCTCCTGGTTTTGTGCACGAAAAACACTGGCTTTCTCATCCTTGGATTTCGTTCAGACGAAGCCAACACACTCTCTTTTCTCGTTCCCGCGCGTTGTCGCAGCATGAGCGGGCTGACATCAACGCGGTCCGTGGTCTCATCGGGCGGCTGACGCACTGTGGGGTCCACGGGTGGTCACTGTCGCGGGCCCGTGCGCTGTGACGAAAGCGGATTGCGGCGGCGGTTGTTGCTTTCGGCGCAATGACAGGCGACGGAACGACGTCTCTCGCCTCGGAATCGTGCGCGAGCGGCGGCGGTGATGTGGGATCCACGTGAACGTTCTGGCAGCGGTACTGAGTTCCACTTTTCCTGGTAATTAGGTTTAATTAATTAGTTAGTTTTTAATTAATGCAATTAGTTTAATTAATTTAGTTTAGTTAATTTTCTGTTGTAATTAGTTAGTTTTAATTAATTTGATTGTTTTAATTAATTAAGTCATTTAATTTATGTTTTATTTATTAGACTGTTTTGTTAATAATTGCGTCATGTGGTTAGATTCCCTGCAAACATCACGACAGATGAACTTAGGCTACATTTTCACGTGATCAAATTTAAATCTCCTATCTAGAGTTGTTTGTCCATATCAATTGACCTATCATTTTTAAGAAATTAATTTCTAGAATTATAAGATATGTGTCGAGTTATCTATCTCAAGTTAATGGATCTATGCTTAGAGTTTTGCTATTTTTTCTGTATTTAATTTAATTAGTTAATTTTGTTATCTTTGATGGATTATGTAATAGAGATAATATTCTGAGCTTAGATTGAATGATTCAGATTTAATTGTATAATAGAAATAGAGATTTGATGAGTCAACAGATTAGTAGAGAGACAAAGGTAGACCACACAACGCTAGTTTAGGGGATTCAACCTGTGTGCTTGACCATTTTAGATAGATAATTAGTTCAATATAGATAACTCTAACTTTCAAATCTTTGTGATCAATTCGTGCAAGAGTGTTTAGACTAAAGAACCACATGTCCTTGAGAATCGACTCCCAAGTGCTACAAACGATCAACCGTGAACTTGTAATATTTTAACAGAGAGTGAAATTCTCCCATCAAGTTTTTGGCGCCATTGTCGGGGACGATGTTCAATCTTTAGTTTTTAACACTTTTACAAGAATGAAAAAGGAAAAATATCAAAAAAAAATAATTTAAAATAATTTAAAAAAAACCCATTCCTTTCACCTATTCTCCTGGCCTATCAAATTTCATTTCCTCGCGGTCCATATTATAGGTCATACCCTCATATTCATCCACCAACATCACCTCCGAGCTGTAACGATTACATCCATCCTATAAACTCCTCATTTTCCTCATATCATCAAATGAGTTGTCAAAATTGTCAAAATCTCAATCATCTCTCTGAACAGTGTCCTATGATAGGGTATTCATTAGGACTAGATAAAAATCAATTCAACTCTATTTTTCAATGACCTGCGAGCGAATCCTATCCATCAAATTTCAATTTGAGTGTTAGAACTATTCCAATTTCTAATGGGATCAATCATATACAAACTCCCAATCTAATTTGTCCCCCACTGATCCATCACTTTCACATTTTGGGTTCAATAACAACTGAGAGGATACTCAAAAGCCATAGAGAAAAGTTTAGAATCTGAAAATTAACTAACCTCTCAACTACCTTCCTTACAATATTCTGCGGCTCAATTTGAAAAATTCAGTTCTCAAATTTTTAGACTATATAGATGATCAAATCGCTATGAATGCCACTATGATTAGTGAGAGAAATAGAAGAGAGATGCCTTAGGATCAATCTGTTCCTGAGCCAATACCGATTCAAACTACTTCAACTCAAGAATACGTTCATTTCTATCAAGTGAACGAACTTCAAACTTTGGAATCTGAAGAGCAAATCGATAGTTATACTGACATGTCTACTTATTCTATCGAGATGTCCTTCGAGTCCATTCCATCTGTAATGGTCCCAGTATTCTAAAATCCTCAATTTACATAACATCCATTTAAACCGATCGATTATTAAAATCATTTCCAATTTCTTAAAAATTTCAGTAACACTTCCCTTGTAATTACTGGTCGAATATAATATCTAATACAAATATGATATTTTCGGCTAATATCAACCTACTTCTCAATCCAATCATATAACTGAACTCAAAAGTCATCCAGGCAATCATGAAGATATTTCGGCTTGACATCGCCTACTTATAGAGAAACATAATAACATAAGCTTTAGAGTACCCCTCTCGGCATTCATAGTAATTCAGAAATGATAAATTTTCAACTTGTCATGATCATCATATTGATAATACACTTCTTGATATCACAACCCAATAAAAGATATCTCAAATGTCAACTTGAAATGAAACTACTACAACAGTTCTCTACATACACACACACACACACAAAAGATTAAACCATCTATCCCATAACCAACATGTATCATCAACAAGCACAATTGTTCTAGAAATACAAAGATTGGATTGATTCAGAACGAACCCCGCGCAGCATAAACCCAAGCCTTAAGCAACCTGCAATATACCAGTCTGTGGGGGAGTGAGCTCGACAGCTCAGTTAGTAGAGTAGAAATAAATCAGGAAATGATAATATATCAATGAGAAGTATGAATATTTAAGTAATAAGAGAAATCTGAAACAGTAAGAAGACAAAGAATCAGAGGCATTCCATAGTTTAATAATCAAGATCCCGGTCTCTAAAATTTCTGGAGACGATCAGACTCTTATGATCGTACTGCCCAATTCCTTTCTTGGATTTTCATCTTTCCGTGTGATAAGATTTATGAGTTACATAAAACAATTTTTGTTTAGTTATTTAAACTCGTCTTATGTGTACATAGGGTGTGTTACTCACGTGTCTTGTATTTCATGCTATAATACACCAACCACTATAGTTATGCCATAAACCTAGTTTATGCATTCAGATAACACATACATCACAAGCCATACTTGTATAACATATAATCATATCATACTTCTCATAATACAATATCGCATCACACTTCAAGTAATGCATGAATTAAACTGTACATTTTCACAATATACAGTATTTCATTTCAATCAACTAAATATGTATTCTGATGTTTTCATTATCATATACGATGACACATCCAACATACCCCTAGTGTCACACACACATATATATCACACATAGCCATTCATTCTCAATCATTTGTAAAGATGCAATATATGAATATCATAGCACCGTCTTCGCACTCCGCCCGTGCAATACGGGTCCTTCCCTTCAATATATGATAATACCTCGTCTTCCCTCCTCCGGTGTCATACGGTCCCTTCCTCCAGATATATGTATATAGCTCCGTCTTCGCACTCCGCCCGTGCAATACGGGTCCCTTCCTCCGGATATATCTATATAGCACCATCTTCGCACTCTGCCCGTGCAATACGGGTCCCTTCCTCCATAACACAATATATATATATATATATATATATATATATATATATATTATATATATATATATATATATATATATATATATATATATATATATATATATATATAATACGCACAATATTAGTTCATTCAATTCCATAAGATTCATATATCATGCACATCATTTTATATATAAAAGCAATCATACTCTCAATTAGCATTTATCTGTTAGATTGTATTCTTATGAAAATATTCACATAAATTGCTTGATTAAAACATGTCACTCATGTATATTATGTACATAAATTAAGTAATATACACCCATCATATTCATATCAATCATAATGATTTCTATTCAGTAATGTACATGTCATGCCCTTGTACACCATAATTCCAAAATTCTATATTACATGCAACACTTATTATAAAAGATGTGTTCAATTCTAAGCCTGCCTTACTATCTCTTTCATGGTGAATATGAATTAAATATTGGTTCAGTGTCTAATACTCGCAAGACTATCCACATTTAGTGTAAGTACCAATTTACCGCAATAGACACTCTTTTGACCATAAGGTGATGAAACTAACCATTTTTCCTTATAACATTGTATATGTGTATATATATAATATGGGTACTTTCTATGTGATGCTTCAAATAGTTTTTAAATAGAAAAATGACTATGTTCACAAGGTTTTACATATACATAACAACCACAGATAGGAATATATGTATATATATCGAATATCCATATTTTTCACTTTCAAATCTTTCTTTTAAGGGATTTTTAAACATCCATTGTTACACTCACTTAATTTGGTCATCATCTCAGATAATCAGTTTATCTCCTTTAACTAGAATATTTGAAACGTCACAATTACTGTTTAACCCATGTCGTATTGCAAAGCATTATACTCAATAAAAGAAAGGAAACTTAATAAGAATTGATAATATGCAATACATGTGATTGAAAGTAATCATTTCAAGTATGTCTTAAATTAGTTACATTATGGGGCATACACTATCTGTATGCAAAAGTATTACTTGCTCAAAGAGTCTGACTAGACGGATGGTAAGTTGAGACTGTAAGAAGAAGAGAAAGTATCATACATGCTTGTTAATTGGAATACAACTTTCTTGATTTAACGCACAATTTAATAAGGCCTAACAATCCGTTATTACGTAAATTCTTTTGATACGATGTAACTAGTATGGCGCAACCAAGATTATATATATCTATAACAACTATCCTCACTTATTCATGAATTGAGTTGAAACTGTTTGGATTCCCACCAATACCGATCTTGATACTAACGATCCTGTCATTCTGATTTCCTAAATTTTGATATCACACCAAGAAAATCTTTCTTTTCAACTAATGCTCATGCATATTTTATTAGTTAAATAGTATTCACCTTTCATCATAAATTTCATGTTCACTCATCTATCAGTCTACTGTCAGCATAATTTAGTGTTGACTGTTAACCTGTCTAATTATCAGTTAGTTAAAATTGATAGAACTATCCTCTTAACCAGTAACTTTCGGCGTTTCAGAATTTCCACTGACTATATGCCAATAAATATTCTATTCATAGTCTCATTTACTAGGGCACAGAAGGGATTATGTATTAGGGTGAAATATGTCTTTTAGAGTCCATAACACAATAATTCCCTATTTCAGTAAGGCTAAAGCAAATTTGAGTCTGAGAATAATTGCCAACACACCAAGTGTATATGCAACACCGATTGATGAGACATTATATTAAAGGGTCAATACTTCAATAATTAGTTATGATATACCCGCGTTCATAACACGTGTGGAAGAAATATGTTTAGTTCTAGGTTCAGCACAACATGCTTATATATAAAAATCTCATGAATTTCACATAGATCCTACCTAAATATAAATTCATCGGATCTGACCTCCCTAACAATCGAAGTTGTTTTTATCGTAACTCCTATTTTGATATAAGAATAAGACACAGAGACTGCCATTAGAAATTAGACTTACTGATCTTTCTAATGATATATTACATGACCAGCTTAATTCGCATGAACAGCCCTAATAAAAAGAAAATCTTTTAGACATTCAAAATTCTGCAACTCGGTATCTTCGACTAGCTTGTCATTTTTCAGTGATAATTTCCAGCACAGACCTTTGATTAGGACACCGCAAGATCCATTGGAAAGTAGACTCGATTTGCTTTCCAACGGTATATTACATGACCTATTTCATTTAAATATCCTTACAAAAAACCCCAAGTTTCAAGTTTCAGATCTGGACAGATTTTAACAGCTTTAAACTATTATTTCAAAATTGCTTCGAATTAAGGATTTCTCAACTTTACCTTTAACCTCTTCACCTAAATGGGATCATAAGTAAGTTATGAACTTAACTATTTAAAATTTTGATCATGAGAAATTTTTATAAGAACATTCATAATTCTAATGCCATTTAATTTATCATTATTCTCTCTTTAAACCACCTCCAACTCCATAGTTTAACCTATATCAAAAATTTTCTTTTTATCTCACTAACATCGTAAAAATCAGATTTTGATTTGATTTCATAGTTATTAAGAGAGAATGGTAAGAGGCTCAACCATTACAAATGCGAGAAGCTTCAAGAATCTCAATCTACATCAATGATTAGGAGGGGTTTATAAACTTGATCTCACCTATAAGTCTTTTAAGATTTGATTAAATTTAAGAAGGGACAATATTGCTCAAGAATTAATCTCACCTATCACCCAAATGAAAGTTTCATCACCCTTAAAGCAAGATTGAGATTGAAATTTCAAGGCTTAAGATCTAAACTCAAATCTGAAAATTTATGTACTCTCTCACTACATGATATGCCCTACAATACAACATTTACATCCATCATTTATATGCAATTGGATTAACTCATTAATCTCAAAATCAAACTTAGATCACAACATACTTTAATAAGTTGTGAAATTTTAAGGAAAATTTGCATGAATAGCTCAAGGAAAAATTCACTCAAATCAAGAGATCAAGATCTAGGGATTTTAAAAGATGAAAATTAGAGAAATGAGAAAAGAAGGAGGAAACCCACTCACCAACTATGAATTCCGACCTTTGGCCACCCAGGTCGGCCGCCGCCCGGCCGCTGCTTGGCCCGCCGCCGGCCGGCCCCCGCTTGGCCCACCGCCGCATGGCCTGCACGCGAGCGCGGGTCTGAATCCAAGGGGAGAGAGGGAGGGGGAGAAGAGAAGAAAAAGAAAAGGAGAAGAATAGAGAGAGTGAGGAATAGAGAGAAGGTTGGATCTTGAGTTTTTAGGGTTTCTTTTTCCATGAAGGAATCCTCTCTAGAAAGAGGATGAAGAGATGAATACTCTCTTGACTCTTTTAAGATTCATATCCTCAAAATTTTGTAAGCTTGCCATCTCCTTTCATCCTTGTGTCCAATCCCCCAAAACAAGAAGATCTAGGCCCTTGATCTCTCCTCACATGCATACCTACTCCCTCCACTAAAAAAAAAATATATATAAAATTTCATGGTTGTATTTTCTTGGTAAATACATATATTTCAAGTATAATATTAGTATATCCATACATTGAAGTACTAGTTACATAATAACTATGATGTAGGTACATTCATACATGCCACTTAACATTCCCAAAATTATTGAAATTCATTACACACTCAATCAACTTAATAACTCAAGATTATATTATTAAACCAAAGTCTAATAATCCAGGGTGTTACACCATCACTTCTCTTGAATCAATTTGAAGAGTTTGAACATGAGAAACAGCTTGATGAAGTTGTACAAGTTGGCCCAAAGGTCTTTTGTCCTAGTTTTGATGATGATAATCTCATGAAGTTATTCAATCTTGCATTTCTATTTATATAAGTTTCAGGTAAAAGATTAACTTCATGATAAGCTTTGGCTTTTCTATAAAGACTCACAAGTTTATGAAGTCCTTAAGATGTTCCCAGAGCTAAGATATCAAAATTGAGACTTGAAAATCATTTTAAAGAGACAAGCTCAAGGAACTCTTATTGGCAAAGAAAAGAATTTTTCCTTTCTTCTTTTTGTAAGAATTTAATTTGTTTAAACTAAAAGTGGTAAATTTGTTCGCTCATGAGACTGACACATACACACACAAAAAAAATATCATTTGGGATTTTGTTTCATAAGTTGTTGAATCGGTTTTAAAAGATTGCAAAATGATTTTCGTTTTGAAAATATTTCTTATTTCTAAAGAGATTTATTTTTCTACTAAACATTGGTATTGGCCTTACATCTTAGATTTTATGTTGATTTTGGTCTCACAGTTTTGGACTTAACAATATACCATGAAATATACTTTATATTCTTTTTGGTAAAAATATATCACAAATATAAAATAGAATTTCAAGTTATCAAAACAGAATTTTTACCCTGAGTCGGTCAACCGAAGTGCACAAGAAAACATTGTGCACGTCAGCCGACTAGGTTATTAACTAACTGTAAGTTTTTTGCTCTCGGTTGAGATTGGTCGACCAGCTGGTCGACCGATGATTCCTAACGGTAAAAAATATGACAGTTAGCGGTCGACCGACATGTCTGTTTTTGACAGATTTTGCCTTTAACGATTATAATTTTTGGAGAAATGTTTAGTGGCTAATCTAAAATGACTATATGAATTTTTCTCTGTATTTTTGAATACCTATATATAGAAACCCTATTGACCATTAATCACAATTAAGAAAAGCTCAAGAACTAAGAGATAATACTTTCAATCCTTGTAGATTCAATTTTCAAAGAGAAAAAATTCAAAATGAGAAGTGTTCTTCATTCAAATCTTTTCCAAATCTCCCTTGTTTTGATTCTCATACTCCACTGATTACAAGCTTTCCTAACCATAAATTTCTGAGCTAAAATCCATTCTTGGCTATAGGATTGCACTTTATGAGCTATTTTGGTGATCTTAAAAAGATCATCTTTTTCATTATTGTTGAGAAGAGTTTTAGAGGTTGAGGCCTCATACGAGCTTGCAAGTGCATCATTTGTAAGGTGTAGAAGATACCAAATGAGAGGACTTGTGGGTCTGATTCATTCTTGAGCGAATGTGTAGAGTGATGATCTCGCGAAATCAAACAATATTGAAAATCTTTCACGCGATGAAGGCGGGGATGTAAAGAAAGTGGCTCAAACCTCGAAATAATCTTGTGTTTGCGATTACTTACTCTCTCTTATCTCTTTAACTCACTCTCTTTATTTGCATGCTATAATTACTCTTCATTTTATTGCAACTTTCTATTGTACAAATTACTAATTGTGTTGGATATTGTTATTTGCTTGGATTGCTAGACTTAGTTTTTAATTTCACATTATTTGTCATTAACTCATAGCCATCATCTATTCACCCCCCAGGTGATTTACAGTATAGTGCAAGAAGCGTGTGATTTTGATGATGACCCTATGTGTCTAGATGAGTTATTTAGAGATAATTTGGTTACACAAACATCTTCTTTGGAGCATGTTAATATTTTTTGTGAGGATAGATATGTTGATGATGAACTTTGCTTCTTGATAAAAAAAATTGAGGTGAATTTAATAAATTCTGGGAAAAGATGTTTGTTGAGCGGCATAAAATATCATCTAACCATGTTAAGGATGCATCTATGGATAATGAGCCTTTTTTCTTGATGAATTTTTTAAAACTGAGTGCGATCATAATTATGAGAAGACAAGTGTTGAGAATCTTAAGTTTAGAGTTCTCTTTGAGAAACAAACTTGATTTGAGTATCTTCACTTTTTATGAGCCAACCAATGATCAATTTTTAAAAACATAATTCAAGAATCTCTAATTGACCGAAACTTTGAAATCCTTTTTAAAGATGAACTCATATGGGTAGATAAATTGACTAGGGATGTTTTGGTTAGTCACAAACCTCCAAAGAAAATTATTAATCTAAGTTTTGAGGTAATTTTTAAAGATGAGCTCAAGTTACTAGACAATCATGTTATGGATATTCCAATTGAGTAGTGTGACGATGACAAATTTGTGAGAAACAGAAGTTCAAAGAAAAGTAAGATAATATTGAGGAGAGTGATGAACAAATTAAAAGGATGAAAGCAATGATAACAAAAAGAATAACTTCTCCAATTTATCCCTTGAAGCCCATTGAAATAATGAAAAGCGAGCACGAGAAAATAGACCTAGAAAGATTTAGGTGTGGGGGAAGAATTGAAGTTGTACAGTTGTAGAACACTTTTTATTTTCTTTGTGTCTGTGAGTTTGTTTAATTTTTCTTTTAATTAGTCGAGTCAGTGTAGTCTTTAGTGTTTAGTGAGTCTTTTATATATTTCTTTCTTTAATCTATGTGTCAAGTTATTATAAGTGAGACAAGATATTCGAAGATGCGTTCAAACACGCACCAATGATCATTTAGGTTCTTCTGCAATGAGATTTCTATTTTTTTTAGCATTGTGATTAATTTTAGCATATTATATTTCACATCTTTAACTAATGTATACTTGAATTGCCTGATCATCATGATAGCGTGCACTTATTTGAATGTGTGTATTCTATACTGTTGGCCCAAAGGCCCATCACTCTAATTTTGATGATGATTAACTCATATAGTTATAGTACTAATAATCTTGTGTTTAATAAGTTTCAGATATTAATCAAAATCTTAGTCGGTGTTTAACTTCAACGAAAGATTCAAAATCAAGATTTAAAGCTAGCATGTGCTGATTCAAGAGCTCGCGCTTCAAAATCGCATCAAGTACGCAAAGTGGAGTCTACCACATGGATCAAGTTTGGATCAATAAAGATGAAGAAAAGATTTTCAAGAGAAGATTTTTAAAACTTTAGTCAAGTGCTTGTAAGTTTTAAGATTTGTGTTTTAAATAAAATGAAAAGGATAGATTACTTGTGGATTGCTCAAGCTCATTTACACACACACAAAAAATATTTCAAAATATTTCATGTTAAATAGTTTTAGTTTTTGAAAAATACAGTTTTGGCTTTGGTTTTCAAAGAATGCATCTTTGGTTTCATGAATATATTCCATCAAAATGAGCTTACATGATTTATATGAGTATTGGATTTCATTCATATTTATTATTGCTTCATATCGTTTAGAAACTTATTTTGATGAATTTATTTCATGGTTTTATGTTTTGCATTCATCAAAACTTATTTTGTACTTATTGTCAAAAACAAGTATATTTTATCTTCTATGTATATTAGATCATTTTCATACTCATTATTCTTCAAATGTTTTTAAATATCTTATTTTTGCATTTGAACAAGTTTTGAAAAAATCCAGTTTCATTTAAAAAGTTAGATTTTGAAAAATACCGGATTTGGTTTAAGCCTTAAATTCTTTACATCAAAAATAGTTCAACATGTTTGTAATATTTAATTTTTGATCACACATATTTGTACTTCAAAGTATTTCAATGAACCTATTTTTGTGGAATTTATGGAACTTAATTTAATTTTTATGAGTTTTTAAAAGTTAGATTTTCAACCTTATAACCCAGTTTTGGGCTACTGGCGGTCGTCTGTTCGGTCGATTGATGTGCATAAGAACGTGCACAAGCCCATGGCCTTAGGGCCAGTCGACCGTATGGTCGACCGATCTAGAGAGTATGTTCTCTGGATTTGACCCCGGTCGATCGAGCGGTCGACAGATCCAAAGAAGAGCTCTCTCGTTTTGGCCATGGTCGACCGAGCGGTCAACCGATGAGGCAATGGCTTGGGGGCGGTAGATCGGACGATTGGTCGGGAACCCCAACGGTCTGAAATATGATTGTTGGCCAGTCGACTGACAGGTCATCTGGCCAGAAAACAGAGCCCAACGGCTAGTTTTTTAAAGCCCTATTTAAAGGGCTGTTTTGGCTAATTTTGCACAAGATTTTGGAGAAGTTTTAGAGCTAATTTTTCCTATGGCTCTTAGAGTTTTTCTCTCAAGTTTTTTGGGCATAACTTTCTTATCAAAAGAAGAGTTTTTCAAGAATGTTTATCTTGAGTTTTTAAAAGCATTCTCTTGAGTTTTTTTCACCACAATTCTATCTAGTTTTTCTCACACAAGCTTGAGTTTTTCATTGCTATATTCATTCTCTATAGGATCCTTAATGTGAGAGTATTTGTTTGTGATCAAGAAAAGTGATCACAACTTGTTTCAATTTGTACTTCGAGGAATTGTAGAGGTTGCGGCCTCGGCGAGCTTGCGGATTCGCATGTGTTGTTCTTGCGGGAACAAGTGAGGGACTTTCGGGTTCAAGAATTCTTGAGGGAGCTCGTTGTACGTGTTGCGGCACTGAGTGATCTTACGAGATGATTCTAGTGAAAATTCTTCACAGTGGTGAAGGTGGGGACTAGAGTAAATGGCTCGAACTACGAAACAAATCTCTTATGTTTGCAATTGCTCATCTTTCTCTTACTCACTTGAGTTTTATATCTTATTTGCACTTATTATTTCATCTTTATATACTTGATATTTATTTGTACTTAATTGATATATTTACATGTTTGGGATTGATTGTGTGGTCACAGTTGTAATTAATCAAGAGAGTTATTGTTGTACCTCAACTTTCAATATAGAGGAATCTTGAGGAGAAGTCCAGAGCCTTTCACCGGGAATTCGGCTTCACTCTTTGGTTATACGTTGTGTGTTAGCCTAATAGTTTTAGTTTGCATGATTAGTTTTAATTCCGCATTGTTTGTGCATTTGATTAGCTAGTCATCTATTCATCCCTAAGTGACCTACATATACTGTATTCTTTTTTATCTCTGTATTTTTAGCATGCATGAGGACATGACACAATTTAGGTGTGGGGGCGGATTCATATTGGTTTCTAGGAGCTTTTTTATTTATTTTTAGGGTCATTTTCTTTGTTTTCTTTAGAAATTATTTTCTTGAAATTTTGAAAAAATAAAATTTTGAGCCTTGAGCCTTGTTTAGTTTTTCTGTTTAGGAAATTTTATAAAAAATCTATAAATAATTAGTCAATTTGTAGGTTAATGAGGATCCATGAGTGGATTTTAATGGTGAAATCAAGATGAAAGAGGATTCATGAGTAGATTTAAAGGAAAGAGTAAAATTCAAAAACTGAAAAATCATCTAAACATAATTTAAGTGATTATACACTGCATTATTAGTTCATAGGATTAGGATATTGATTAAAACTAGAATATTTCAAAAACAAAAAGAATTAAAAAGTCTTGCTTTGTTGCTTCAAGTGTTGTTTGGTTAGGGGTGATATTGAAGAAGTGAGAAGGTAGTAATAGTTTCTTTAGACCTTGAGAAATGCTTAGTAAGTTTTTCAGTATTTGGATGTTGTTGGGAAGTGTGGTTTAAAAAATGTTATGTCTTTTTTAGTGTTTGAATGATAATTTTTAAGTAGAAGTGGAAAAGTTGACTACAAAATAATATTAAAACAAAATTAATTAAGAAAAATAAAAATTGTACTGTAATTAGAATGCAAGTGAGGATTTACATGATCACAAAATTAACTGTTTTAAGTTACATCTTATCAAAAATGGGATTTACATGAGCACAAAATTAACTGTAGAACCCTCAAAGTGAGAAAATGATTGTGTAAAAGGGAAAAGAGGAAAAAAAAAAGGTTTTCTCATTTTCTTTTTCCTGTGTTTGGATAGATAGGGAAGTGAGAAATGACACTTCCCCATTTTCTTACTTCCCCCCACTTTCTTGAAATCAAACAGCCCCTCAGTTGCTCGAGCAATTAAGTTCGTAAGAGTAGTTCTACACTTAATACCTTAAGACCGTCTGATTTGGGAGCATTGACCCAAGCCTATCACATAGGGGGTGAGAAAGCTTAATGGGATAAGACAACGTAAAAATCAAACAATTTTAATTATCGATTAGGTAGGTGATTTGGCCTTAAGAAGTCTTGGTATTTACGTGAAAGATAATTAAAAGAGTTGGTTAAAAAAAACAAACAAAATTATTATTACAAAAGAAGTATGAAAGTTAGAGTCAAATATTTCAAAGATTAAGATGTATATCACGATCGCATTGCGCATAGGATCTGAGACTTAGGATGTGTGGTGTAAAGTTTAGGATTCAAGCCTTTATTTTATAACCAATATGATTTTTAAGTCAAGATTGATCTTAGTGATGAAACTTTTAAAAACTTATGATCTTGCTAGCTAGTTTACTTTTGTAGAGAGAAAATTATTTTTTTTATTTTTAGTTATCCTTATTTTCCTTTTGTTTATTTCTAGATCTCTTCCTTCTTGAATTTTATGGGTATATTCACTGCAACACTCATGAGACAAAACTTATCCTCTAAGGGTAACCTAGGAGCTTAACGGCTTGTTGCACGTGTTAAGTATAACCGTGATTTTTATGAAAGTGAGTTAGTTTAAGTTAGGTTAAGCTTTTCTTTTTATTTGTTTTCCTCGAGAAGTAGCAAACTATAGGCGTGGGATATTTGCTTGACACTATTTTATATCATTTATATGCTACTATTTATCTATATTTTGTTTATAAATAATACTATTTGGGTATGTTTTAACGTATGTACAGACAAACTTGATAAGAGGAGGAAAAAATAACAAAATAGAGGACTTGACGTTGAATTAGAAGAAACTGCTAACTTCGTTGACACAGGAAAAGATTCAATTTTTGAGTTCAAAGGGCTAAGAGGTAGTGTTGTAAAGTCCATGGGGCTAAATGAAGTTCCGCGCAAGAGTTGTCTCATGCAGATAAGAAAAGTCTAAAGGGCATATATGTAACAATATATATATATATATATATATATATATATATATATATATATATATATATATATATATATATATTAAATTGTGAATACCATTTAAGGTTAGTGAGCAGGAGAGAGAGGATTATTTTTTAGATTTTATTTTATTTTTTATGTGACAATTACGTGGAGGTTTGATTACCTTATTTAGTGCTTTCATTATGAAGAATTGGTTGTGATTTTCTAAAAATCATGCAGTTAGAGTCACTAACTTCACAGAGGATATGTTTGGCTTGATGGAAGGAGGAGAAAAAAACATATGAGTATGAAGAATGTGAAAGTATAGTAAGAAATTAGAATTGGTACAATATTTATTTCTGGTGTTTAGTTATAGTATGAAATTGTAAGTGAAAAATAAAGTGTATTTTCTAGTATTTGATTAGTAATTTGAAAGTGGAAGTTAATAAGTTGGCCACAAAGTTAACCATAAAATAATATTAAATTAAAAATTAATTCTGAGATAACGTTTTAAAACTGTAATTGGGCTGCACGTGAAATTTATATAACATCTAAATTAACTGTTTTCAACTAAAACTTATCAACACAAAATTAATTGTAGCACTCTAAAAGTGAGAAAATGGTAGCTTAAAAAAGAAGTGTAATAGGAGAGGATTCTCATCTCTCATTTTCAATTAAAAATAAGTAAGAAAAGTGAGAAATAAATTTTCTCACTTCCTATTTTCCCCCCACTCCCATGAATTCATACACGTCCGAAATGGGAATCAAACAAGCATCCCAAAAAGAGCATCCAAGCTATCCAATCACGACGAAAACACAACCCTAATTCGTAAGAAGAATGAGATCTGAAATAGTTTACCGTGAAAGGGTTTCTTCCCTCCATCTCCGCCGCATTTGTCTCAAATTCCCCCCACACACGAGCAACCGACTCGCTCTCCTCACGGATTTCTAGGGTTTGGAGGAAAATATGATGAGTGTTCCAACTGGACACCGCCAAGCGGCACGAAATGGGACGAAAATGAATCCAAAAAAGGAAAAGCAAACGAATTATTTGTTGTAAGAGTGTCTCGATTTGAGAGCTCCTAAATTTCGTATGAGTACCGATTACTGCGTTGTTAGTCTTTTTTTTTTTTTTGACAAAATGCATCGATGGCAGCTGAAGTGGGTCGGGCTGGGCCAGATTTCCACCACCCTGGGCTGGGCCGAAAAATGTGAGATGGGCCTCCTTGTAGTTCAAAATTATTCCACATATAAACCAAAAAGAAGTAAATGCTTGAAGTATTACAAAATTAACCACCCCCGCAACCATTAATCAAGGAATCTGTGTCTGCATTCCGCCATCTATTGGACAATGGGCATAGTTGCAGATATTGAACACGACGATGAAAAATAATGGCGTCAGTATCTACATGGGCCTATCGTACTGATCCAAGCCCGTCATGTCTCAATTTATTGCCCAACGATGGAGCGTTTGTACGTAAAAGCCCACGCCAACTACGCGGTTCTTGAACCACCAAAATTTTGGGGGTTTCGAAGTATTCTCTTTCGTCCAACTGTCGAGGTTGAATATTTACGTGTATTGTATGTGCACCTAAAGGTGCCCGTTTCTTTTTTAGATGCGATATTTGAGAGTTGTGTCATTCCGGAAGGATTTGAGACCGAATTCTTTTCAGTCAAATATCAACATCTGATATTTGAATACAAAATCCACTCCGTTGAAATTAATTTATATTATTTCAAGTATTTATAAGTCAAATATTAAATGTTTTTGAATACTTTTTACTCATGCATTAAGTATAAAAAAAAAACAGATAGCCTAAATAGTGAGTTGGTTAGTTTAACAGTGTAGAGCATTTGAAACATAACAAAAATTGATTTGTATGGGGTTTTTAAATGTTTAGATCATGATCAAATGGTCGGATTGAGAATTTGTACGTCTAAAGACATAGCTCTAACCAACTTACTACTTTCGGCCGTCATTTTTTCGCCGCTTGATGGATGGAAAAAAAAAATATTCAAAACATTGAGTTTTTTTATAAGTACTTGAAATAACATATATCAACTTCAACAGAATAGATCTTGTATTCGAATGTCGAATGGTTATACTTGAGTGAGAAGAATTCAGGCTCAAATCCTTTCGAAATGACATCTATCTTGTAATATTTTTACTGCAACTTAAATTATGGCTCCATCCTTCATCAAACTATTTGTTAACAAATTATATTCTTTGATTTAGTGAAAACGCATCATCTAATTTTAGATATATTTCACTAATTATTATTACATATGTTGATGAGGCCGCAAAGTGTGTTTTTTTAACTTTTTATTTTCATTTTTTCCTTTCTTTTGGAAAATTATTTGTGGAATGAAGTCCAATTTTTAACTGTGCATATTTGACTGCTACTAGCCTAATCTCTTCTGTTAATAAGACCCTCTTGTCGTGAGGCTTATCTTAAAAATAGATCAAAAATAGCATATTACTTAGATTTTCGTCTTTAGACATACAAATTCTCGATTCGACTATTTCATCTTATCTAAACACTTAAAAATCCTCACATACCAATTTTTTTTAGATTTCAAATAATCTACACCATTAAACTAACTCACTATTTCGATCGTCTATTTTGCGCTTATTTGATGGATAGGCAAAAAATATCATAGAGAGAGAAACTTGAGTCATTCCGGACGGATCCGAGGCCGAATCCTTCTCACTCAAATACCAACATCTAACATCTGAATGTAAGATTCATTCCGTTGAAGTTGATCTACATTATTTCAAGTATCTATAAATAAAAAATCAAGTGTTTGATTACTTTTTGCCCATGCATTCAGTAGAGGAAAAACAGATGGTCTAAATAGTGAGTTGGTTAATTTAATGGTGTAGAACATTTGAAATCTAATAAAAATCGGTTTGTAGGGGATTTAAATGTTTAGATGATGATCAAATGGCCGGATTAAGAATTTGTATATTTAAAGACCGAGATCTAACCAATTCAATACATTCGGCCGTCCATTTTGCGCCGCGGATGAGAAAAAAATATTCAAAACATTTAGTTTTTTATTTATAAATAGTTGAAATAATATAGATCAACTCCAACAGAATGGATCTTATATTTGAATGTTGTAGGGTTGTATTTAAGTGGGACGGATTCGGGCTTGAATTCTTTTGGAACGACAGAAGTCTATTTCTGGAGAGAGAGAGTTGACGGTATGAATTTATTCAAGGAAATGAAGGGTCAGGATGTGCTCTGGACAGGCCCAAAAGCTAAACTAAATCTTCATTTGTTAAAGTTTTTAGCTTATAGTATAATCAATCGGGCCTTGTAACAAAATTTGATATTTGAAAATCTTGTTTATTAAGATTTCAGTTTTTACTGGGCCCCAACAATTGATGTTGACCATAGTGGTCCATGCGGGCCAACTCGACCCGAGAGGCTGTTTGGATTCAAGGAAGTAGGCGAAAAGTATGAAAATGAGTAAGTATTATTTCTCACTTTTCTCTCTGTTCAAACGCTGAAAAAAAAAAAATGAAAACATTTCTTTTTTTTTTTTTATCCTTTTATGCAATCATTTTCTCATTTTCAGAGTGTTACAGTTAATTTTGTGATCATATAAATCTTATTTACAATAAGTTGTAACTCAAAATAGTTAATTTTGTGATCATGTAAATTTTATTTACATTCTAATTACAGTCTAATATTTATCTTTGTTAATTAATTTTATTTTAATATTATTTTGCGGTCAATTTTGTGGTCAATTTTTCCACTTCCACTTCCACATTACCATCCAAAGGGTACTATTACTACTTCCTCACTTTCACCTCTAACCAAATAGTCCTTGAATTAGGCTCCGAGCTGACGAGATTTAATCTAAAAAAAAATATATTAATTTATGGGAACTTAAATAAATAAATATAATTTAGTAATTGTTATAAACAGTCATTTCCCTCCAACCTAGCTTTTGTATTTTGTACTTTGTGCACGCAAGTGTAGAGTGAGATACTGAAAAAACAAATACTAATTATAATTTCAAGTCAAATGCAACAAAATTAACAATCATGATTTTGAGCATCACCATGACACCACACCTTAGGTAAGATCTTTAATTGTATGCCATTTGGACTCGAGGGAACGTAATTAGAGACCTAACATTGAGCTCACTCTTATTTGTAAATGCGTTTGTGAAAGTGATAAGTACATAGAATAGATTTTAGTCGAGTCGACAAGTCAATAATAAAGGTTTGATGTTCTAGATGCAGATAGGAGCGAAGTCAGAATTTTCATTAAGGATGGCACAAATAAAACCCAACGATAGTTACTCATTTGTTCTACACTACTTTATATTCTTTCTTTGTTTTTATTTTTTTTAATAGTGAGAATAACTTTATATTCTCTCTCATTATTGATTATCTACTTTTGTTTGTTCGTTATAGGGCCTGTTTGGTTAAGGGTGAAAGTGATAATAGTTCCTTTGGGACTTGGGAATTGATTAGTTGGTTTTCTGGTGTTTGGATGTTGTTGGGAAGTGTGGTTTGAAAAATATTATGTCTTTTCCGGTGTTTGGATGGTAATGTGAAAGTAGAAGTGAAAAAGTTGACCACAAAGTTGACCGCAAAATAATATTAAAATATAAATTATTAAGAAAAATTAAAAATGGACTGTAATTAGAATTCAAGTGAGATTTACATGATCAAAAAAATTAACTATTTTGTGCTTCAACTTATTACAAATGAGATTTACATAACCACAAAATTAACTGTAACACTATGGAAGTGAGAAAATGATTGTGTAAAAGAGAAAAGAGAAAAGGAAAAGAGGGTTTCTTATTTTCCTTTTCCGGTGTTTGGATAGATAGGAAGTGCACAATTATACTTCCCCATTTCTTTACTTTGCAACCAAACACCCCCTCTCAAGAAGGGTTATGACATATGAGAATAGGCTTTTTTTTTGGGTCATATTTTAAAAAATATAGCAAAAATTTGATTTTTGATATGTACCATATTAAATATGAAGTTACCTTCAATTAATGCAGGATTTGATAATTTACATTGAATATTAATTTATTTTGCTCATTTTGTTAAGATTAAGAAACATTCTTACTATTTATGAGATAAATATATTGTTATTCATGGGCCTACAATCAAGAAACTTGCTTTGATAGGCTTGAAAGACTTGCCTAAATTTTAGGGAATAGAAATGTGATTATTTGGGAACTAAATTGATAACTTAGCTGAAAAAGAAAAGATTCATGTCTATAATATAGGACCATATTAAAGAGGTAAGTAGAGAGGAAAGGCAATAAAAATTTCAGTAAGGCACTTTTGGAATGCACGGAGAATACAAAAAGGAAAGTTTTACTCATATGTACCCTCTTTACTGTCTACACTCTTTATTTTTTTTCACATGTTCATCAATTTCATGTTATCATAATTTGTTTTATGCACCCTTAAAATTTTTTAAAATATTATTTTCTACCTTATCATTAACTATATTTAAAATTACCCATTGTGCTCAATCAAAACAAAATACTTAGCCTTTTCTAGCATGTATCTCCTCCCCAGAATACTCCATTAGATCACCTCCATCTCCCTATCTCATCATCGGCAAAGCCATGTCCATCTCCTTTTCTTCGAGCCAACAGAGGGTATTATATAGAGTATTCTCATCACAAAAACCCCCTCCATCTCCACTGTGGATTTGAGCATAACCTAGATCTGCAGTACAATAAAACTGAGAATTTTTTTGTAATATATATGAGATTACGAGAATATTCAGTAATATGGATTGCCATTTTTCATTAATTGTTGGTTTTTTTCCCTATTTTACTGGCATCTGTGATGTTACTATTGTACGATAACTGTACTTGTTGATATTCGAGGCAACAGAGAAAGAGGATATCCATGCATGATGCAAATTTACATATGAGAAATATTATTTGTAAAATCAAAAAATAAATGCTTAGATGAGATCATAGATAAGTTTACCGATTATTAATTAAACATTACATGATAATATTTTCTGCAGAAAGCTGACAGAATCCAATTGCCACATCAACTTTATTGTGGAAGCTTCCTTCTCATGCAGCTAAAATAGAGTCATTCCCTTGCAAAAAGAAATCCATATGACGAGGGCTTTAAAAAAAATTATGGGGCTTAATTAATTAAGTAATTAATCATTATGGTCAATTATGTTTAAAACATCCACTTGGAAGTAATAAATTCAGGTACCAGCAACTATTTGAAGACACCTAATTAAGAGAATAAACATAATTATTTTATAAATCATCTAAAGTGTTGGTAAAGCTGATATTAACTATAATAGATGGCTATGAAAGTACACCTAGAGAGGGGGTGAATAGGTGTAAGGCTAATCTATGAACAATAATGCAGAAATTAAAACTTAATTGCAACACACTTAGTGTAACCAACGAGTGTAGCCGAATTCCCGGTGAAGGGCTCTGGACTAACTTCTCTGAATTCCTCTAAATAAGAGTTGAGATGCTATATGAAGCTCTCGTGGTTAAACACAAGTGAGGCACACAAATAAACACAACCAAACATATAAGTGTGATATAACAATATGAATCAATGCAAGGCACAATATAAGAGAGAGAGTTAGAGAAAGTGGATCAATCGCAAACACCAAGATATGTTTCAAGGTTCGAGCACACAGCTCTACGTCCCCGCCTTCACACAGAAGGATTTTCACTAAGTCGTCCACACAGGGAACCTCCACTGAGGATTTGGGGTAATTACAATTGGGAGTACACCTACATCAAATAAAATGAAGAACTATCTCTTTCACAAACAATAGATAGTTCTTCATTCAAAGCATCAGCATCAATAATATCATCTTCTGAAGAACTAGCACAATCATCTAGTTGAGTATCCGAATGTACCTCAAGGAGTCATTCTCTTAGACCATGTAGCATCGTTGTTCGGATTCATCCTCACTAGATTCCTTCTCCATTTGGATTGGCAATTGAAGCTTGGAGGAGGTCAACGTGTTCCACACTGTAAAGACGGAATCACAGTTAGGAACCATCATAAGATATTCTTTGTTAAGCGTGCTTTTAAGTGCCTCAATGGCTTATGCATTGTGTTGGCTCAGAGGCCTTCCACTCTAGTTTTGATGATGATTAACTCATGTAGTTATAGTTTACTAATAATCTTGTGATATTTAGTTTCAGATATTTAACCAAGATATTAGTAGGTGATTAGCTTCAACAAAGGTGTTTTGGAGTTTTCACATGGTGATTCAAGTGCCCGAGCGTCAAAGTTCATATCTAGCACTCGTTGGAGTCAAGCTCGGTGGATCACGTTTGGATCGAGTCGACTTGGAGACGGCGCTCTATAAGAAGACCTCGGTTTGTTTTAAAATAGTTAGTTTAGATCCATTGTTAAAGATTAAATAGTGTGGTATGCTCAAGTTCACAACACACACACGTTTCATGTTTTGGTTTTCGGTTTAACCGATCTTGGTTTTCATGAATAGAATTGAATCAAAATAAGTTTACATGGTTTAATGTATATTAGATTTGATTTATATACATATATGATTCATCTACTTAGAAAAACTTATTTTGATACACTATTCATGTATTTGGGTTTTGTATTTAAACAAAACTTATTTTCGGATTTAATGTCAAAAACATTGATATATATCTCTTTCATGTATATTGGATTCTATCCATATACTATATTCTTCAAAGTTGTTTAAGTATCATGTTTTGTATTTATATGTGTTTTGGAAAAATCGGATGTCCATTTCAAAAATCTAAGTTTTGAAAAATACAGAATTTGGTTTTAGGCAAATTTTGCAAGTCATAAAAATGGTTCAAAATGTTTGTAACATGGTTTGATTTTACTCAAACATGTTTGTATTTAAAAGATATAAAATGAAATTATTTTTGTGGATTTTTAGAGATTTTATGAGATTTAATTAGGTAATAAAAACCCAAGTTTTAAGTTTTGAAAATTGCCTGCCAGGCTCTGACGGTCGACCGGACCAGGAGCCGGTCGACCGGAACGGTCGACCGATGTGCACGAGACGTGCACAAAGGCCAAGTTCGCTTGGCTGGTCGACCGTGCGGTCGACCGACTGAAGTCACCCCACTCTCGGGTAGGGGCAGTCGACCGTAAGCCTTGGCCCGATCGACCGGCCAGAGAGCAATTACTCTCTGGATCTGGCACGGTCGACCGGGCGGTCGACCGCTGGGCTCAACGGTCACTTTTTTGACCGTTGGTCGGTCGATCGGAAAGGCATTCTGGCCCTTTCTATCTGCCAACGGGCAGATTTTCTTGGGGGTTATAAATACCCCATTTGAGTTGGTTTTTAAACAAAAATTCAAGAGCCAAAATTTCTATCTTCTCAAGTGTTTTAATACAAGTTTTCAAAAGAGTTTTTAAGGCAAAAAGATTCACTTTATTTGTTTTCAAGGGTTAAAAAATCAAAGAAAAATAGAGATTTAGGATATTTGTTTTGATCTCCATTCTACATCTATTCTAGTTGTTTTCCCAAATATTTTTCTTTGTTATTTGATTTTTAAACACCTTGATTTCTCACACTTGAGCTTATCTTACTATCTTATCTATTAGGATCTTTGTTTGTGGGAAAAGAATTGGTTTGTAGTTGAGATAGACCACCAAGTTGTAAACTTCCATCTTTGTGATATCCCTCTAGTGAGAGGTGATTGAGTTGATATCCCTCAAGTGTAAGGTGATTGTGAAAGTGGTATTTGGTTCCCTCTAGTGAGAGTGGAGATTGTGTTGGAATCCCTCAAGTGTGAGGTGATTGTGTTTGAGTGGATTGAGCCCTATCCCTCATTTGTGAGGTGATCATTATTTGGCTAAGTGCCTAACCCTCTAAGTGTAGAGGTGTTGAGAGTTGTGTATTGCCTCTGTGAGAGGTTGTATTCGGTTGGAGAGAGGAGTTGTGTACTCCCAATTGTAATTGCCCCAAATCCTCAGTGGAGGTTCCCTGTGTGGGAAGTCCTGTGTGGACGAGTTAGTGAAAATCCTTCTGAGTGAAGGCGGGGACGTAGAGTTGTGTGCTCGAACCTTGAAACATATCCGTGTGTTAGCGATTAATCCACTTTCTCTAACTCTCTCTCTTACTTTGTGCATTGATTCATATTGTCATATCATATACATGCTTGTGTTGTTTGTGTGTGCCTCACTTGTGTTTAACCACAGAGCTTCATATAGCACCTCAACTCTTATTCAGAGGAATCAAGAGTAAAAGATCACCTAGGGGGGTGAATAGGTGATTTTGCTAATCTAGTCTACTCAATGCGGAATTAAAAACTAATTTGCAATTTCAACAAGGGATGCACACAACCAAGCCAAGCATATAAGTATGTATGAGCAATATGAATAGATGCAAGGCACAAAGTAAAGAGAGAGAGAGAGTAAGAGTCAATGAACAAGCGCAAACACCAAGAAATGTTTCGAGGTTCGAGCACCCAGCTCTACATCCCGCCTTCACCCAGAAGGATTTTAAGTCCACTAGCTTGTCCACAAAGGACTCCCACAAAGGGAACCTCCACCGAGGATTTGGAGCAATCACAATACAAGGAGTACCCAACTCCTCTCCTTACAAACACAACCTCCTCCTTGAGGCACAACTCCAAGCCAACAAACAATCACCTCACAACCCGAGGGATTAGCACAAAGCCAAGCAAGGATCACCTCACAACTTGAGGGATACAAACCACTTGCACAAACAACCTCCTCAACCCAAGAGGGAAAAGCACAAAGCAAAGTATAGAGGGTTTACAACTTGGTGGTTCAACAACAACCACAAACAATTTCTTTTCCCACACACAAAGATCCTATAGAAAAGATAGTAGATTTTTGCTCAAGTGTGGAGAAAACCAAGAGATTTGAAACCAGCAACTCAAAGAAAAACTTTGGGAAATAATAAAAATGAAGATAGTGAAGTTTAAAACAAAAGCTTTTCCCAAAATTCCTTTTCTTTGGTTTTTCAAACCCTAATATAAACACCAAAAAGATTGTTCAATTGAATCCAAAAACCTCTTTTAATTGCTGTGAAAACACCAGAGAGTAAGGAAAAATTCGCACAAAAAATCTTAGAGAAAAACTCTTGCAAATGGGGTATTTATAGACAAATCTGGAAACTAGCCGTTGGCAGCAGATTTGGCCAAAATACCACTGCCGGTCGACCGGTCCGATCGACCGTCCAACGGTCAATTTTTGCCGTTGGCAGCTACCGGTCGATCGGGTCGACCGGCCCGGTCGACCGAAACAAACAGAGAGCTCTGCTCTCAGTCCGGTCGACCGTCCCAAGTCTGCCAAACGTGCACAATTCTGTGCACGTCGGTCGACCGACCTCAGCCCTAGTCGACTAGTCAGGTTACTAGTCGACTTGGTTGAAGCCTGGAACAGAAAATACAGTTAGAAATATGTTTAAAAATTCTTTTATCTTTTCTAAAAATCATCAAAAATAGTTTAATCATTTTGCATTGATATATATAACATGTGATAAAAAGTTTAGCTCAAATATCAATCAATATGAGCTATTTTTGTGTCTAATCATTTTTACCAAAAACCAAAAACTGTATTTTCTAAAACTAGGATTTTGAATAGAAAATACGTTTTGTCCAAAACTCTTCCAAATACAAAAACATGATATTTAAACACTTTGAAGCATGATGCATATGGATAGAAATCCAATATACATGAAACAACTATATATCCATGTTTTTGTCATTAATTCCAAAAATAAGTTTTGTTAAAAAATACCAAAACATAAAACACATGAATAAGTAAGTCAAACTAAGTTTGTCTAGGAAATTAAAACATGCATGTATATAGAACAAATCATATTTACATTAAATCATGTAAACTGTTTTGATCTATCCATTCATGAAAACCAAGATCGGTTAAACCTAAAACCGAAAAACCAAAAATCAATATTCAAAACATGAAACGTGTGTGTTGTGAACTTGAGCATCATCATACTGTTCTAATCTTTACAAATTTGGATCTAAACACAAAACTAAACTATGGTACCGATGTCTTCTTGTAGAGCGCAATCTCCATGCCGACTCGATCCAAAACTCTTTGATCCACCGAGCAAGTGCTATATATGATCTTTGACTCTCGGGCTCTTGAATCAACATGTGAAAGATGTGTGGAAGCTTCACCAACTAATAACTTGATTAAAGATCTGAAACTAAAATCACAAATTATTAGTACACATAACTACATGAGTTAATCATCATCAAAACTAGAGTGGAAGGCCTTTGGGCCAACAAAGAGGAGTTAGTCCAGAGTCTTTCACCGGAATTCGGTTACACTCGTTGGTTACACTAAGTGTGTTGCAATTAGTTTTAAATTTCCGCATTATTGTTCATAGATTAGCCGTACATCTATTCACCCCCCCTCTAGGTGTACTTTCACATTAGCCTCTATATGCTTGCTATTTTCAAGATAGGATTTCTTGGTAGCGGTGTAACCCCCTGCTCCTCGGTGTACGTATCACCGTATCAGTACCCGATACGACGTATAAAATTGAGTTGATCTCCGTGATAGTCCGATTGAGCTGATTTCAGTTTCAAAAATTATTTTCTAATATTTTAGATTTTTCAAGATTTTCTGGATTATTTTGGAAAATCTCCGGAGTCGGTGTCGACCGACACCGTAACCGGCTCTACGATTTTTAATTCACATAGGAGACTCATCATCGAGACCATTCAGAGGTATCTTTGTGATTTATGTCCATTATCATATTTATCCCTTTTTCATATCTGTTATGATAACTAATCTCTTTCTGTAGGTATTCTTGTACTTATTTCCTGCTGGAATACTTGTCTATATGGAGGCTATGTCCTGTACTGAGGCTTAACGTACGCGTGAGTGTGTTTTCACCTCACGTATGTACGTCGCCCTAACGTCCCCGTACCCTTGGGATCGGGGCGTTACATAGTGGTATCAGAGCCTAGGTTCACACCTGGTGTGGGTAACCACCTGGGTCAATCCTCGGGCTCGTACCAACAGTACAATCAGGTTCAGATTAACTGATCTGGATCTGAATTGGGGATTCCAGTGACGAGTACAAGAATACCATGTCCATGACAATTCATTCCTTGACCATTTTCTATTCCTTACTGACAGTTATCACCTAGACTATCTGATTTCCTCCTTACTTTCGTTTCATCTTCTTGCTTCCCATCTGTTAGTATGCGTTCACTACCAGATTTCCTTGCTTCCAATCTGTTAGTATTTGTTCACTATCAGACTTCTCCATCCCGAGTTCCTTATAGATATCAGAGTTGTGCAGCGGAAGTGTTGTGAACCCGTCACATTTTAGCTTTGGGGTTGGAAATATTGTTTCACACCTGATTTGAAATTGCGAGGACGCAATTTTCTGTAAGGTGGGGAGAAATGTAACCCCCTGCTCCTCGGTGTACGTATCACCGTATCAGTACCCGATACGACGTATAAAATTGAGTTGATCTCCGTGGTAGTCCGATTGAGCTGATTTCAGTTTCAAAAATTATTTTCTAATATTTTAGATTTTTCAGGATTTTCTGGAATTTTTCTGGATTATTTTGGAAAATCTCCTTAGTCGGTGTCGACCGACACCGTAACTGGCTCTACGATTTTTAATTCACATAGGAGACTCATCATCGAGACCATTCAGAAGTATCTTTGTGATTTATGTCCATTATCATATTTATCCCTGTTTTCATATTTGTTATGATAACTAACCTCTTTCTGCAGGTATTCTTGTACTTATTTCCTACTGGAATACTTGTCTATATGGAGGCTATGTCCTGTACTGAGGCTTAACGTACGCGTGAGTGTGTTTTCACCTCACGTATGTACGTCGCCCTAACGTCCCCGTACCCTTGGATCGGGGCGTTACAAGCGGCAAGGAAAACATGCAAACCTAGGGTTTTTAGGTACATACTCATCCTAAATTTTCACATGTCAATGTTCGAAACTTCAAACATGAGAGGTGTCAAGCAATCCATGAGTGTATGTAAACAATATAAGTGTGCAAATGTAAATGATAGATTAGCAAACCAAGATCACAATCCTAGGTGGTTAAACCTAATATCAGGAGCATAGGCCCTGATACCAATTGAAAGTACACCTAGAGGGGGTGAATAGGTGTACGGCTAATCTATGAACAATAATGCGAAAATTAAAACTTAATTGCAACACACTTAGTGTAACCAACGAGTGTAGCCGAATTTCCGGTGAAGGACTCTGAACTAACTCCTCTGAATTCCTCTAAATAAGAGTTGATGTGCTATATGAAGTTCTCGTGGTTAAACACAAGTGAGGCACACAAACAAACACAACCAAGCATATAAGTGTGATATGACAATATGAATCAATGCAAGGCACAATATAAGAGAGAGTTAGAGAAAGTGGATCAATCGCAAACACCAAGATATGTTTCGAGGTTTGAGCACACAGCTCTACGTCCCCGCCTTCACACAGAAGGATTTCCACTAACTCGTCCACACAGGGCTTTCCACACAGGGAACCTCCACTGAGGATTTGGGGTAATTACAATTGGGAGTACACAACTCCTCTCTCAACCAATACAACCTCTACACTTAGAGGCAAGGCACAATGTCAAACAAAGATTAACCTCACAAATGAGCGATAGGCAAAAAGCCACTCAAACATAATCACCTCACACTTGAGGGATTCCAACACAATCTACACCTCTCACTAGAGAGAGCCAAATAACACTTCCACTATCACCTCACACTTGAGGGATATCAACTCAATCACCTCTCACTAGAGGGATATCACAATCAATGGAAGGTTTACAACTTGGTGATCACAAAGACCACAAACCAATTTCTTTTCCCACAAAACAAAAATCCTAAATAGATAGGATATAAGATAAGCTCAAGTGTGAGAAATCAAGGTGTTTGAAAATTAAATAACAAAGAAAAATACTTGGGAAAATAACTAGAATAGATGTAGAACGAAGAACAAAACAAATATCCCAAATCTCTATTTTTCTTTGATTTTTCCAACCCTTGAAAACAAATAAAGATGAATCTTTTTGCCTTAAAAATTCTTTTGAAACTTGTATTAAAACACTTGTAAATGGGAGAAATTTTACTCTTGAAAATCTTGTTGAAAACCAACTCAAATGGGGGGTATTTATAACCCCATTTGGAATCTGCCCGTTGGCAGCTGAAAAGGGCATTTTTGCCCTTCCGGTCGACCGGCCGGTCGGTCAAAAATGTGACCGTTGAGCCCTCCGGTCGACCGCCCGGTCGACCGTGCCAGATCCAGAGAGCAATTGCTCTCTGGCTGGTCGACCACCCAGTCGACCGGGCCAAAGTGAACGGTCGACCGCCCGGTCGACCGGCCGCACCCGAGAGTGGGCTGACTTCAGTCAGTCGACCGCTCGGTCGACCGGCCAAATCACTTGGCCTTTGTGCACGTCTTGTGCACATCGGTCGACCGCCAGAGCCTGGCAGGGACAATTTTAGGATTTAAAAACTCGATATTTTAACTTCAAATAAATCCCATAAAATCACATAAATTCCACAAAAATTAGTTCTTGTATTATCTTTGAAATACAAATATGTGTGACAAAAATTCAACACATATTTCAAACTTTTTGAACCATTTTTGTGACTTGAAAATTTTGCCTTAAACCAAAAATCGTATTTTTCAAAACTTGAATTTTTGAAATGGAAATCCGATTTTTCTAAAACTCATGTAAATACAAAAACATGATATTTAAACAACTTTGAAACATATTGTATATGGATAGAATCCAATATACATGAAAGGTATTATATCTATGTTTTTGACATAAATCCAAAATTAAGTTTTGCTAAAATATACAAAACTCCAAACACATGAATAGTGTATCAAAATAAGTTTTTTCTAAATAGATAAAGCATATATGTATATAGATCAAATCTAACATACATTAACTATGTAAACTTGTTTTGATTCAATTCTATTCATGAAAACTAAGATCGGTTAAACCGAAAACCAAACCAATAAACATGAAACTTAAAACAAGTCTGTGTTGTGAACTTGAGCATATCACACTATCTAATCTTTACAATGGATCTAAACTAAATCTTAAACTAAACAAACTGAAGCCTTCTTGTAGAACGCCGTCTCCAAGTTGACTCGATCCAAACGCGATCCAACGAGCTTGACTCCAACCGAGTGCTAGATATGAACTTGACGCTCAAGTACTTGAAGCACCAGGTGAAAGCTCCAAAACACCTTTATTGAAGCTAATTACCTACTAATATCTTGATCAAATATCTAAAACTAAATATCACAAGATTATTAGTAAACTATAACTACATGAGTTAATCATCATCAAAACTAGAGTGGAAGGCCTCTGGGCCAACAGGTTAGTGTTATATGTTGCACAATTATTAATAGTCATGAACCAACTTAATGCTTATTCATTTAGATTTTCTTCTAATATCATTCATTAAAAAAATAAACATAATAAACTAATTCCAAGCAAAAAACAGTGAAAAAAAAAATAAAGAAAAGAACGAAACTAGATGATGATGATGATAGATGTGTAGTTACATATATACGAAACTTTCATCTAATTCCAACCATTTTCATCAAGGATGGATGCATTGACATTCCATAAAAGTGATAGTCGCAATAATTTAACAAGCAAATATTGGACCAGCAAACTAAAAAAAATGGAGCTGCTCTCTTTAGATTTGGCAAGAGAACAATTGATTATTATGCAAAGAGGTTGGAAGTTGAACAAACAAATTAAAGGGAGAACAAGAACGGAGTCATATTAAATCCTGGGATTAAGGATTTGCAAGAAGTGAGTTTTTGCGAGGGTGTTATTTGTAAAAACAATGTGGGAGTGCCGTTGTAATTATTTAATTTAATGAGGTCTGTGTGTACAAGGGCATGCGAATCCGCGTTAGTGACCGGATCTCACCCGGAACCCGAAGTCGGCAACTTCCCGCTTCCAGTTCCTGCAGTGATTCACGCGAGGGGAATCTCCCCATTCCCACGGCCACTTTCTTTGAATATTCCCGGATTAAGTGTCGTTTAGTTTGACGTACACGTGTCTGGTATGGGGGCGGAAGTAAGAAAAAGTGTAAGTGAAAAAACTAATTTCTCACTTCTGGTGTTAAGTTATTTTCTTTTCTCTGTTTACATCTCACTTTTACATTATTATTTTTTCACTCGCAGGATGTTACAGTTAATTTTGTAGTTATATAAATCTCACTTGTAATAAGTTAAAATTCAAAATAGTTAATTTCGTGGTCATGTAAATCTCACTTGCAGTTTAATTACACTCCAAAAATAACTTTATATTTAATATTTATTTTAATGTTATTTTATGGTCAACTTTGTGGTTAACTTTTTCACTTTCACACGTTACTAACAAAACATTGAAAAATATAATATATTTTTTCACTTACACTTTCACATTACAATTAAACACCGAAAATTTACTTGTACAAATCACAATTTCTTATCTTTTACTCACATTTTTCTTCCCATTTTCACTCATCTATTTTTCTCTCCCGCAGCAAACCAAATAGGTCCGCGGGAAAAGTATCCGTACATGAATGCTATGCTGGTACTCCTATCTGAGTTGAGAGAGGAGGTCACAGAATAGGAGCTGGGTTAATGGGTCGTCCATCAAAGCTAATAGACGACCTGATGCAAAAGGAGAGAATAAAAAACACGTTTTTTTGTGAGGCCCACAAAACGTGTTTTCATTTATTTATTTTTTTTACTCTCTCTCTCGCATCGAGTCGTTCATCCCTTTATTTAATAGACGGCCCAGTGCACGCGAAGGACCATCCGGTCCTTCGCGGAAGGAGCTAACCCGCTCCCCACAGATTAGGAGGCTCAGTGGCTCCCCTACTGATCTCTAGTGGGTCTCTCTCTGTCTCTGTCTCTCTGGAGCCCCAAGAACTCCAAGCTGGCACTCATAGACTATAGGATACTTTCTCGTATTTCACGCTGCAAGAACATGTTTGTTTGCATAAAAAAAAAGTGTGGAAAGAGGTTTTAGCGAGCCTCACCCAACTTTTTCTTTTTTCTTTTTTTTTTTAATCAATACTTAAGGAGGGTATGTATAATTAAATCACTAAAACAATTGGTAGTAGGGTCAACTATTTAAAGCTCCCCACACCCCCTCCCACTATATAACCCCCAACAATTAGCCTTGTTCCCTCTCTAAAAAACTCTGTTCTCTCATCCCCATCTCTCTTCTCTCATCCCAAGCCCTCTCGTTTGTTCCATTAGTGGCAAGGAAGTAGAAACATGTCTAAAAAAAGTACAGCTCTCTTTGTATTAGCCCTCCTCCTCTTCATCTCCCTAACTCAAGCAACAAGGCCAGGCCCAACAATCCCAGGGAAAACCCAAGATGAGGTATGTGATCATGGTGCTTGATATGAAAAATTGATTTCTTTTTTTTTTTTTTTTATGTCTAAATTTGTGCTTGCTTAGATTAATTTTGGGTGTTATTGTTTGTTTAGGGTGTTGAGGCTGAGCTTGAAGGAGGATGTGAAGGAGTTGGGGAGGATGAGTGCTTGATGAGGAGAACTCTTGCAGCTCACACTGATTACATATACACTCAAGGGAAACACAACTGATTAATTTGAGATTTATTATTAGATGGTCTTTTTTATATTTGTAATTTGTGGGTTTTGTTGCTAGATAATGCTTCTTGATGATTTTATGTGATCCTTGGATCTCCATATACTTTCACCATTTGTTTGGAAATTATTGTGTCTCCTTTTGTTTGCATTTCTGTGGTGGTTTTGCGTGGAATTGATGAGAATGGAGTTATGTGCATCCTTGCTTCCTAATTTCCGTTTTTTTTTTTTTTTTTTTTTTTTTTTTTTTTTTTTTTTTTTTTTTTTGTGGGGTGGGTCTGATCCTTAAAGATTAGAATATGATTTCTGAATCTAAAAAATAATTAAAGAAGGAGATTAGTTTTGTTTTATTTTAATCATGTTTGTTAAGTGTACTTCATTAAATTTAAGTGGAGATTGAGGAAGATGAGATTGGACTGCAGGAAACCTAAAGAGAAAGCAAGAAGAAGCTAGAGAGGGTCAGAGTTGAGGTTCAAACATATTAGTAGTGTGCCATTTTTCCTCAGAAAGAGAGAATATTTGGAGATATACAAGTGTGGAAAATATGAAACCATTTTCCTTGTACATATAAGAGGAAACTAAAATAGAATAAGAGTATAGTTCCTCTCTTTTAAAATGAGATCTAATAGATTTGCTCAGAAAGCATGAAGCTGATCTTTCTCAACGTACCAAGAGAAGAGGAGTCTATTATTTCAAATGAATAAGATGCGTAACTCAAATGAAAATTTCATACTGATTCAAATGAAAATTTTCTATCAATATATGGCGATCAGCATTTTAAGCTCGCGATCTCTCCCCTTACATATGAGTGGTCAGCAAAGATCTCAGTAATGGATAACATGAATAACTGTCATGTTTTTCTTTGGTGGGGTGGTTGTGTGTGTGTGTGTGTGCGTGTGTGTGTGTGTGTGTGTGTGTGTGAGAGAGAGAGAGAGAGAGAGAGAGAGAGAGAGAGAGAGAGAGTTGAAGTGGCTACAGAAAATGTTCAGCATGTGATTTTATCTTACCATGAAGATAATGATAGAAAAGAGCTCGAGTGATCTAAAGACTAAAGAAAAGCCTCCTCCAAATTTTCTATTCTAACTTTGTTCTCTCTCTAGTTTGGCTTCTGTGCCTTTCTCAAATCTTGTATTAGTCCGTCCTAACTTCTAAGCTGTAGAAAAATCCATAAAATCTAGATGGTTAAGGCTCGAGCACTGGCCTCCACACGGCAGCCCAAAACACACACTTATCTTCTCTCTAGAACCAAACAAAACCATGAGCCTAGTCTTCATCATTTCCTTGCCGTTCTTATCATGGCCAGTTGACTATCCATGCCGAATGATATTTTGCATGTCACCCCTCTTGTGTACTTTTCTAGCGCATTCTAGAGTTACGTTGAGGATTGGCATCGTCACGTACCGTATTGCTCCGTCAGGCTTTCGCTCATGACCGCGTGTAAGAGTATGGGCCGTGTCTCTCAAGTTAAACTGCTTATTCTCTTAGGGATGGCTTCTCTCTTTTTTCTCCTTAAGACTCTTTTTGTGTTTGCTTTCTTTTTTATTGCTTGTGTTGTGCAGTTGAAAGGGACTTCGATGAACTATTATTTTACCAACTAGCTAATCAAACGCAAGCCCCTCTTTATTGGTGATGGGCTATTAATAAGGTCTTGGGACTAGGATGTTTGCAAGCCATTTCATTAATCTGTCCCTTGTTTGGTTTTGTGTGGGGTTGTTTGGTGCTTGTATCTTGTGTTTTCACACATGAAATTGAAATTCAAACAATGTGGCCATCTCCGCATTTGAATGGAGATTTTGTGTTTCTAGATAGAGAAGGGCCAGCTCATTTTGAGAATGAGAGACATGAACTTTATTCTTTTCTAGGTTGAGACCTAGAGAAAGTTCAACCGGAATTTGAGAGAGAGACCTACAAGAATTGCACGTGTATGACAAGCTTTTAGTTGACTTTGTGGAATTAGATATCCTATACATCACATGACCTCATGCAAACTAGGTCCTCAATTTGGCAACAATTCTCCTTCTCGAAGTTTTGGTAATGTTTTTAGTGATATAATACATTTTTGAGTTAATTTCGACAAAACTAAACTTTATAGTTTGTTTTAAGAAAAGAAAAGAAACTCTCGTATCAACTTTAGCGTATTTTCTAAATGTTTATACACTCTGTAGGAGTAGACGGTGTATGCTCGCCTCCAGGTTACATCGTTTTGTATGTACATGTCAATCATAACGAATATAACCAAAGGCGACTAGCACGGTACACTTCTGTAGACTGTATTTAGTCCAATTTTTACTCTCAGGAAAAATTCAGCTGCAAATAAACTGATTGATACTCAAATACAAAAGTCAAAAACTGGAAACCTATGTGCATTGCATGATTCCACTTGGAAGCCGAGAAGATTAGGATAGAATAGATGTGATGAAACGATGACAATAAAAAGAGAGGTTGTAAGGCAAAGCAAATCAAGAAAGATCACCTGAGTTCGGATTTAGTTGAAACCGAAGAGCATGCTTGCAAAATTCAAATATTAAATATCCAACAATGAGCCAACTGTATGGAAATACTCAATACAAGAGAAATTTTTGCAAAATACTGCCTGAAAAATCACTGTATTTTGTTACATTATAATCAACCTGCTTCATGTAATGTAATTCAAATTCACACACACAAGATAGATAGAGAGATACACAAACCTCTAAAGTTTTCAGAAACTGGAAATTTCACTGTAGCAGCATCAAAATCAAATTGTTTCACATAAGTACATAACATGCATCCAAATAACCTTCCATCATGAATTGTTCATCCGAACACTGAACAACGACAGTTTGTGAGAAAATTAGCATCGGGGGCAAAACATAATCACATAAATCATAATCACTGACACGTCCATGAGCAAAATATCTTTAGCACAGACGGTTACCATTATGCAACGCGTGTTTAAGGACTAAGTGGACTTTGATAATGCATCATCCGCGATAGAGAGAAGAAATTAAAGAACTGTCACCACAAGTTGTGCACTTCCCTAGCTGTGCAAGTAATAATGCAACCCAATCAAGAAGAAATTAGCCTAAATCAACAGCCGTGATCCGTGCACGTCTATTAATAGTATTAACAGAGTGGACCACTCCACTCCATCCGCTCAGGAATGATAGCTAGCTTCACCCTCATTTCAGTTGGGATGTAGGGCCGTGACGCAAGAATTTTATGGGCCTCGACATCGCCTTCCCTTTTAGCCTGCATAGAAGGATACAAAAGGTAGTTTCCACCAGTGAAGCCCACCACAGACCCACTAGCGAAAGGAACAAGATGAGAACACACTATTAGGATTTTGCTTTGTTTTCAAGAGGAGACGATGGTCCAAGAAATCCAACTTGATTGGAGAAGATGATGACTTGAAATAGAAGAAGAGAAGCAGATCAAGAAAGGTTAGTCGACTGTATAGTCTACTAACAAGACTATTAGTCGACTAGGACAGATACAAAAACAGATATAGAAAGGAAGCAGTTTACAGTAGTCGACTTATAAACCTATTAATCGACTAATTGGAGGGACTAGTCGACTATGCATGACATTTTCTGAAGCAGAATCATTTTCCTTTTCAAGCGCCGGTTACATGTTCTGGTGAAGTACGAATAGGACTCAGTTTCTATTCAATGAATTGTTTGTTTCTAAAAATTAAAGGGTTTAGAATCCTTCTAAATTAAAGGGATCAACTCCTAATAAGATTGATCGAGATTCTTCAAGCATTCAAAGGTCAAGATCATCTCATAGTTCAAATAAGAATTGTCTTGTAAAATCCTATAAATAAAGGTTGTAACTATCATTAATCTCAATCTAATCTCAAGGAGAAAAAGGTGGAGAACACAAGTAGATTAGAAAGAAGTCAAGAAAGAGAAAGCAAAGTGAAGTCCATAGAGATGAGGTAATACTACTGTAATCTAGGTCTAAATTAAGAAGGAAGGTGAATACTTTTGTTGCATTAAGAGAAAGATTAGATATCTTTGTATCAAGTTATTAATAAAACTCTCTCAAGTTCTCTTCCCGTGGACGAATGCCACGTTTGGCCGAACTATATTAAATGCTTGTGTTCATCGTTATTACTCTTTTGTTTAGGTATTGCTAGTTTGTTTTACAATAGTTTTTTTTTGCAAGTATTCTCATATTATCAAGTTTCGCAAATATCGATTCTGAGAGTAACAATTGGTATTAGAGCGCTGATTTGTTATAACAATTGGTATCAGAGCTAAAGGTTGATGAAGAGCAATATGTCGAAGATAGAAAGTTCTACGACTAAATTCGAGGTCAAGAAGTTCAATGGCAGAAGAAGTTTCAACTTACAGCAAAAGAGGTGAAGACATTGATAGTGCAACAAGATCTTCACAAGACCTTTCAGGGTAAGTCATCAAAACCTGCAGGTACTTCAGATGAGGATTAGGAGGAGATTGTCTAAAGATGGCAAGTACGATCCAACTATGTCTCGCAGACGAGGTGATGTACAGCGTGATGAATGAAGAAATGGTTACAGAATTGTGGTCAAGATTAGAAACGTTGTATATGACGAAAAGTCTCTCTAACAAGTTGTATCTCAAGAAACAACTATATGGGCTACGCATAAACGCATGGATAGCGTGTTAGAGCATTTAAACTTCTTCAATAAGATCATCAACGAACTTTTAGTTGTTGATGTCAAGATCAACGAGGAGGACAGACAAGGCGTTGATACTTCTCAGTTCCCTTCCACAGTCATATGATCACACCGTCGCCACCATGCTCTACGGTAAGGAAACTCTCATCTTGGAGGAGGTTATGTCAACTCTCTTATTTAATGAGATTAGAAAAAGACCAAATCAAGAGGAGCAGACAGAATCGGGCTTGGTGGTCACAAGAAGGAAAAGAAGAGGAGAAGGAAAGAAAGATTCGGGCTTGTCAAAGGCATGTCACTTTTGTCACATGGAAGGTCATTGAAAGAATGACCGCAAGCATCAGGAAAAGTGGATGAAGAAGAAAGGGCAAGCTGTGGAGGTAGACGTAGCATTGAGCGGTATAGAGGACACCAAAGTATTAATGGCTTCTTATGTTAAAGACACTTCTCAAGGTAAAAAACTGGATATTTGATTCGAGTAGTACGGTTTATGTATGTTCCCAAAAGAGCTCAACTCCTTGGTTGCAAAAGAGGAAAGGATTGTTAAGATGGTGGATGGCTCGGCTTGCGAGGTCATCGGCACTGGGACAGTCAAGGTTACAGAAAGAGATCAGAATGTGCGTGTTCTAGAGGCAGTCCGATATGTCCGGAGGCACGCTGCAATCTAATATCCATAGGGATGCTCGATGAAAAAGGATGTCGGATCTAAGTGCAACAAGCATCGTCACAATTAGCCAAGGAGACGGGGTAATTCTGGACAGGGAGAAGTGTGAAGAGTTATACAAGCTGAAGGAAGGAAACTCAGTTCAAGTTGAAGTTTCAAGGAAGACTGAACGGGACATGAACTGGATGAAAGTGTTGCGTGAAGGATAAAGGGTGCATTCGGGTAAGGCTTGAGATGGCCCAAGTCATGGCGATAAATCAACTAAAAACCCCAAGGAGAGGGGCAAAAGTTAAAGGCTTCACAGCACGGTTACAACCACGAAAAAAATCAAGATAATAATCCAAATCTCAAAGTATTTTACTAAAGGCTTGAAAAGAAAGTAAAGGTGGAGATTGTTAGAATTTTGCCTTATTTTCAAGAAGAGATGATAGTCCAAGAAGATCCAACTTAATTGAAAAAGATGATGGCTTGAAGCAGAAGAAAATAAGCAGATCAAGGAAGGTTAGTCGACTGTATAGTCGACTAACAAGACTACTAGTCGACTGATCGAGAATGTTAGTCGACTAGGGCAGATACAGAATCATATACAGAGAGAAAGCAGTTTACGATAGTCGACTTATAAACATATTAGTCGACTAATTTGAGGGACTAGTCGACTATACATGGCGTTTTTTGAAGCAGAAACAATTTCTTTTTCAGGCGCCGATTTTCTTTTCTGATAGAGTATGAATAAGACTCAGTTTCTATTCAATGAAGGGTTTGTTTCTAAAGATCAAAAGATCTAGAATCTTTCTAAATTAAGGAGATCAACTCTAATAAGATTGATCAAGATTCTTCAAGCATCCAAAGGCCAAAATCACCTCATAGTCCAAATAAGAGTTGTCTTGTAAAATATTATGAATAAAGATTGTAACTCAACATTGATCTCAATCTAATCTCAAGGAGAGAAATGTGGAGAACATCAAGGAGATCAGAAGGAAGCCAAAAAAGAGAGCAATAAGGTGAAAGTCCATAGAAATAAAGTAATACTCTTGTAATCTAGCTCTAGATTAAGGAGGAGGTGAATACTCTTATTGCATCAAGAGAAAAGTTAGATCTCTTTGTATCAAGTTATTAATAAAGCTCTCTCAAGTTCTCTCCTCGTGGACGTTGGCTTAGTTTGGCCGCACCACGTTAAATCCTCGTGTTCATCGTTATTACTCTTTTATTTAGGTATTACTAGTTTCTTTATAACAGTTTTTTTTTTTTTGCAAGTATTTTCATATTGTCAAGTTCCGCAAACGTCAGTCCTGAGAGTAACAATTAGTATTAGAGTGTCAATTTGTTACAACACAGAGATGATAAGAGAAGAGAGATGTTTGCTTCAGAAATAAGACGTTATTCTGATGACAGTGATGAAGTCTGATATAAAGAAAGTACCTGTAATAAGCTGTAGTGGGAGACTCTCTAAACACCACCTAGAAGGCAATGTCGTGGCTGCAACGTCAGGTCCCCGCAATACCAGTGAACAGCAGGATTGAGAATCTGAGATGATGACCGTGATAACTGAAAGTATGGTCGTCTGCCTTCGTGGCGGAAGTAAACACCACTTGCTTCAGAAATGCATGTTACATTTGCCCACAGAATGATAAGTTAAAAGCCATCGTCTTTCCCTTCCGCACACGACCAAATAAGAAAGCGAGGCGTCACTAATCCCCTTGCGATATTAACTAAAACTATGAGATCAAAAACTAAACTATGAAATCAAAACCTCACAACTCCTTCCTACTCAGATAGTCAAGCCTAAATCCAGATCAAAATGCATGTAAGTTCTTACCTTGAGTTCTTTTTTACTTTCTTAAATGTCAAAAACACTTGAGTTCACATGAAGATATCAAGCACTGTTGAAAAAACGTAGGCTATTTCTTGCACAAGTCCTGAATTTGAATACACAAACCATGGCATAAGTTAATCCCATTGTTATATCAGTACTGAAGCAAGACGAGTGCTCATTTCTGATTGAAGATTGAAGTTAGAAATAGATTATACCTTTAATAAATAAACACTAATTCTCAATAGAAAAAATGCCCACTCAAAAGAAAATTTGGACCAAATCAATGTGCTCCAGATTGTTCACATAAACATGTGACTTCCATATAGTTAATAACGCTGACATGAGAACAAGCTACAACAGCTCAACTAAGATGGATTGCAGAATTCTTGCAACCCAACCAAAAGCATTTGTCACTAAACAGACTTGCAAAGAGTGCAACAGTGGATAAAATCTTACTGTGCCTAAGTCACAACCCTATTTTGTGCAAATCAGGAAGTTGATGTTGTAGAAAATTATTCAAGTTTCTGTGAGTTCTTTCTGTAAAGGATTACAGCTTCAGGAGACCGACAGGGAGTTTTCATTTATCACATTATCTAGGCTACCACGGAACGAACAAACAGGGAGAAACAAAGCCTAAGGAGCCTTAGGGCGGTTACAAAAGAACAGAACTCCTAAAGGCATTATTATAACTAGAAGCCAAACTGCGAGAGAGAAAGCCGCCTCATGGAGTAGCCTAGAAGAAGAACATATGAAACATATAATAAAAACTTTGAAGCAGAGGAGAATTCAAATCCAGTCATCTACAAACACTTCATACAAAATCCAATGCTAGATACAAAATCCAGTCATGTACTTGAGTTAATTTGAGAAGCAGCATTTAGAATATTGCTCAAAATGTAAATCACTGTTCAAAATGAAGGAAAGTGAAGCAAAGCACAGGGGTTATCTGATTCTACATACCAAGTTACGGCAGGGAACAACCGTGGAAGAAAAATTCGGATACTGGCTGGGTGCATTGAAAGTCAAAATTTCAAATGAAATACAGAAAACAAGGAAGCAATACAAGTAAAACAAAGGAAGGGGTGTCAAACTGAATCCTAACCCTTCAATCCCCAGCAACACAAAATCAGTGTTAAAAAAACTACTGTGTATTGTGGTATCAAAAAACAGTTTCCCCATAAAGCTGAAAATCATGCATTAATTTCTTAGACCTCCAACAGGTCGAGTCATGACATAAGAACAAACAGAGAATGTAGAATCTACAAATGATCCTATATTCGTTGTCGAAAGGACAATAATGCAGATGCCAGACACGCGGTTGAGAGCAGGTGCACTTTTTTTTTTTTTTTAAAAGATAAACGGTGAGGTAGAACAAAACGTGTTTCCATTAAAAAGAGAGTAATGAAACTATTCCCGAATATAGAGAGTTACAACATGTATAATGTCTCATATAGTCTAACCTCTCAAAAGTGTTTCCCGAATATAGAGAGTTACAACAGTATGATGTCTCACTTGATCTAACCCTCAAATGTAGAGTAAACACAGCAAGCCTCATACACCAACAATTCTATAGGGCATCAAAGATTCAAAGAAGAAAATGGCTAGTGTTTTCATCGTCACAGAACTCACTAATTAAATGCGCCAATACTCCGCATCAACACTCAAGATCTTAACTGTGGTCCCCAGTGCAATATTACTTTCAGGAGGAAGGTAAGGGAGATGAGGTTACAGAGGGAGACAGATGTAATTTAGGTTCAGGATTCAAACTTACATTACATTCAGCTGGATTACTGCCGTATCCCTCAATTGCGGCTTGTAGCAAGAAATGGGTGACAGGATACGCCAAGGCAGAACCCATCGTAATACTTAGCATTCTGTCTAGGCACCATAAATAATGCAGACATCACTAGATGATTGAACAAGTTAAGCCAAACATGGTCTATAATCAAACGAGTACATTTAGTCAATCAGGACTTAGAGTAATTTAAGATTGTAAAAAACTTAAAGGATATGTTAAAGAAAAATAAAAAAAATGTCCAGGATTCTGCAGATGTTTCCATGACATAAAAAACATCAAAGGTTGTTGCTATTCCAGTTGAATTCTTAAAAGTGTTTGCACAGGTGAGTCACATGAACATCAAAATAAGGATACAACCCTTTTTGATTAGCTACCCCAGAGTAGAAAACCCGATATAAAAATAAATCCATCCACCAATAGTTACTATAAAGATAATGTACATGCCCCGCTTTGAATTTCCAGGCATATCACTCAGGGAGTTCCTATAGAATCTTCCACAACATCTTAAAATAGAATACATTTTCCTAAACTACAACTCACCATTGCATAAATCTCGCTGACCAGGAGTTAATTTACAGAGTCGCTAGTATTATCCATGAATTTGCCCCGAATGCCTTTATTTAGCAGTGTGAAGAAATGTTTAGACATAATTTGTGCTAATCTTCAAATAAAAGAACTTTGCATCTTGTTTCAGTGTTCTTCTTCCTTTTAATAACTTGCTAATGCATTGTGGTGCAACATCAGCATGTCTGCTGCTGGCTTTGAACTTCAAATATAATTCTTTGATTGAAACAAAGGCTCAAAGTGCAACCAAACAGCCATCATGAATAGTAACCAAAACGCCAACAAAAGGCCAATGACGTCAACACCGAATATATGAGGAAGGACCACGGCTAAAATTAGCGGTGAAAAGAATAATAAGAATCAGAGAACTTCAAGCTTTAGAACAATTAAAGAATGCTGCAAGACACACTAAAAGACAAAAATAATGTTCTTATTCCAAAGATAGGGATAAATGGCCTTGATGAATCTTTTCTACTGTAGCACACAAGTCAGGATTCTTTTGTGATTTTTCCAGGGAAGAAAACCGATTTAAGGAAGTCAAGCTGGAAAGTGAAGAAAAGTAGAGAAGGGGAAGGAAGAATCAAGACAGAAGAGAGGATTCTTCTTGCTCTTAAATTCTTCTTCCTCTTCTCCATTTTTCTACACTTTCCAGATATGCCCAACACTTTAACTTCCCTAAACTCGTTTTCTCCACACATAAAGTCTTGACTTGAGCCAGGCAATTGCATGATAAATTCTCTAAGGGGCCGTTTGTTTCGCGTAAAACTCCGTAATTCGTAAATGACTTACTACCCAGTTACAACTACGGCGTTTGTTTGGACCGTAATTCGTAAAAGACTTACGTAACTCAACTGACACTCACTTGCAACCCAGTTACCACTCACTTACAACCCAGTTATAGTTAATTTGTGGTCATACAAATTTGTAATATTTTTATATTAATATTAAAAATTTTAATATTTAACTTTTTTAATATTTATTTGCAGTATTAAAACTTTTCAAATCACCAAATAGTTAATTTTGTGGTCAACTTTTTCACTTACGACTTATACATTACGACAACCAAACACCGTAAAGTACAATACACTTTCCCACTTTACAATTTTATATTACCAACCAAACACCGTAAAATTTACATACATGTAACTCATTTACAATTGTAAAAGACTTTACCAATTACAATTACGAATTACGGCCAGTTACGACAACCAAACAGACCCTTGGATCCATATAAGAATATTAATTAGGTTTGTTTTGGTGCCTCTATTATCTAAGTAGTCCAAAGCACAAAGTCCTCACCTACTTATTTTTCTCTTCACTGCTATTCTTCAACCATGGCCCTATTCTACATCGTTGCAAAAGGCCTTTTGGTTGTCATTTGCATGGGCATCATAAATAAGCTCACACTCATGATTGCATTTGCTTTATTGTCTTGTGTCGAACCTCTATTCTCTATTAATGAAATTTCCTTCACAGTTCAAAGCCAACAACAGGTAGCCAAAGATGCAACAGAACGGATTGGGAAGTCATTAAGAAGAAGAGAATTAAAACAATATGCAATGTGTTTTGTTCAAAGGTTAGCATACATCTTTTTTAAAAATTCTTCTACATATAAATACAAAAGATTGTGGGGCTTATTCAAAACATCATGCATATTAGAGACTTTATGAATTAACTTCACCCAATAATGAGATTTATGCAATGATGAACGACAGTCCATGAAATTGTATGATGTGAAAATCAAGGCACCAAGATCATGATATATCTACAATCATTAAAGAAGACGCGCCAACTCAACATGGATCTAGTAGTTTTACTAGAAACAAGATTTCTAGTTTTTATTTCTTAATTTTTGATTTTTAGTAATCAGAATTGTAGTAGAATTTCTGGTTTTCTTTTCATGTAGATTTTCTTTTCGTGTATTTTTCTCTTTCTTTTAGACTTTTATTTTTTTAGGAGTTTGATTATGTAATCAAAACAGAAGTAGGAGAGAATGATTTTGTAGCCTATATAAAGACCTCATGTATTTACTTGTACAAGAAATAATGAAATCAATAAAAATTTGTTATTCTCTTTGTGAGTTTGCTTTGGATAACGAATCATCTTTTAATAGTGGTCTGATGCCTTATTAGACCCCGATTAGTGGTAGGACACCCTAATTGACTTACCAGATACTAGATATCTCTATTCCACTCTCTATCTCCCACATCAAATTTCTTCCTCTCAAACTGTTGCTGAGTTCTCCCCGTCGTCCAATACTCTTACCTTCGCCGACAACCGCCTCATCGTCTCCACGACCTCTCCTCTTCATCATTCATGTCACATATTCAAACCCGTATAAAATAAATTCAAACAATACAAGCAAACAGACTGAGACTTTATCAAATTCAAATTCACCCAACTATCAAGATTTTTTTCGTCAGCATTTGAGGTATAATTTCAATCTTGAAAATTATTTATTTACAGTTTGATAATACATCTCTAACTTTATTATCAATCTTGATTTATTATTCACTTTAAATGCGGGCACGTGAATATGTTTCTTCTTTGTAATTACTCTAACTTTTTTTATTGACAGTAGAATCTGTTACTTGCATCATAACATTTAATTAGTATTTTAGTATTTGAATTGATTTAAAACACACGTTAAAGAAGCATAGCTAATATTAACTTTTTTAAACTTTCCTACCAACGATCGTTCTTATTGGTAAAATATTTAATTGATTTATTTTATTTATTGCTTCCGCACATGTACATGTTTCACATCAATTTGGTATTAGAGTACAATTAAGTAGGATTTGCATATTAATCACATTTATTTAGTATCTTACATCTAGTTAAATTTTATTTAAAACCCCCAAAAATAGTGTAATTTGGGAGTCATTAAAGGATAAATTCTTCTCTGAAATTCTGTATGATTGGTGTTTAACTAAGAAATGATACTCAATGTTATTCTATAATTAAGGAAAGCCAAGAGTGAAAAACCTCTCACCTGAGCTATGCCGATCTGACCAATTGGACTAGAAGATTAGGATTTGATTAATCTGACAATCTTAAAAAAATAAAAAATAAATTTTACATGTAAGAATTCTCACACCACCACAGTGGATATACCAACTTTTGATGATCGTCTAGATTATTTTGGTTATTTAAGGGATCTTTAAATTTTTCTAGATTAGCTACAAAACATGGATATGTACTTCAACTTGTACCCATTTTTTGAAGCTGAGAAAGTCAGATTCGCTATCACGAAACTGACTAGACAAACTAGCCAATACTGAACAATTTGTAAAGAGACAAGAAAGCCCAAATTTGTCAACCGATTGCAGATAAGATAGGATGGAAGAAAAGTTGGAAACTAAGTATGTGCCACCATATTTTTACGAGTTTAAACATTCCCCATCTGTTCAACCTCATAGGTTTAAAACCATTATACCCCCACCTAGACATGATATTAAGACCACGGAAACATAGACACCAAAAAGAAGTCTTTCATGTTAAATGTGATAATTGTCAAAGATATGAACATATAGTTGACAAATGAACCAATCTTTTTAGGGTTGTCATTATTGACAGAGTTCCCACTATAGCCAATAAGTTGGAGAACATTATTCCTCCGGTAGTCACTTCCGTGCTAAAGGAGTTCACTGATGTCTCGAAGGAGTCTCAAGACAAACCACCACCGATATATGACACCTAACCCGATGTTGAGTCTTTCGAAGTCACCCCAGTAAGTACGAAATCTACCAATATCTTCTCTAAAGACAATATTCAAATTCCTCTCTAAGTCACCCCTGTGATTACGGATTTGTCGACGTCTTTCCTATAAACCAAGTGGATGAAGAAGCATGTGATCATGAAGGTAAAGTAACACTACATTAGACAAACACCTTTAATTCACTGGCCCATTGTTAGCACTGCATGATACACAAAATGGAGTTTAAGTAAGAGTCCTCGTGAGTCTGTATCATCATTTGCATCATTCCACATGCACGAACTGCACAAGAAAGTCAATAATAAGATGATTCAAAGCAACGCCAATTATAAGTTACGAATTGACTATGAGAAACGATTTAAAACTTATAATATTGGTGATGTTATTATGCATGCTTGTAGTTTGAGTTGTTTCAAATCTTAAAGAAACTAAATTGTAATATTTATGTTATAGATTTTGGTATCAGTTTTATTTTCAATATAATCCAGTGGATTACAAAGAGTTTGATTTTAACCCTACCAACTTCTTTATTGACAAGCCATCCCATGAGCCTATTTTTGAGACTTTTCATTCCACCAATTTCAAGTATTTTACCTAACACAATTGATCAGATTAATAAAAATTTTGGATGATGAAATTATCATGACTCGTAAGTATTTGGTACGATGAAAAAGAACAACACCAATTGATGACATGTGAAAAGACCAAAATGCACTACTACAGATTGATCCTGACACTTTGGAGCAAAATGAGCACTTCTATTTTTGACTCAACAGAGTCGAGTTCTCTCCAATATGAAAAAAAATGATGCGAAAATCAAGGCACCAATATCATGGCTTATCTACCATCGTTAGAGAAGACGCGCCAACTCAACATGAATCCAGTAATTTTACTAGTAATAGGATTTTTAATTTCTATGTCTTAATTTTTTATTTTTAGTAATCATAATTGTAGTATGATTTTGGTTTCCTTTTCATGTAGTTTTTTCGTGTATTTTTCTTTTAGACTTTTGAATTTTTTTAAGAGTTTGATTATGTAATTCAAATAAAAATAGAAGAGTATAATTTTGTAACCTATATAAAAGCCCTATGTATTCACTTTTATAAGAAACAATGAAATCAATGAAAAATTGGTATCATTTATGTCAGTTTGCTTTGAAATGATGAATATTCTTTCTAACAGTGATGAGATGCCCTATTAGACCCTGATTAGTGATGAGAAGTCCTAATTGGTTTATCAGCTACTAAATATCTCCATTCTCCTCTCTACCTCCCACATCAAATTTCTCTCTCTCAAATTGTTATCGAGTTCTTACTGTCGTTCACTACTCTCACCTTCATCGACAACCACCTCATCGCCTCCACGACCTGTCATATTCGTTATTGATGTCACACATTCAAGCTTGTACACGAGAAATTCAAAAAATACAAGTAATGGGTCGAGTCTTATCAAATTCAAATTCATCCAACTATGAAGATTTTCTTCGTCAGCATTTGAGATATAATTTCAATCTTGAAAACTATTTATTTATAGTCCGATAATACATTTATAACTTTATTATCAATCTTGATCTATTGTCTACTTTAAATGTGAGCGTGTGAATCTGTTTCTCCTTTGTAGTTGCTCTAACTTCTTTATTGATAGTAAAATCTATTAGCTGCATCATAACAATATTTAATTAGCAATTTGATATTTAAATTGATTTAATACATGCATGTTAACAAAATATAACTAATATTAACTCTTTTAAGCTTTCCTACCAACGATCGTTCTTATTAGTGAAACATTTAATTGAGTTTTTTTTATTGCTTTTACACACGTACATATTTCACATCATTGTACTTTTACGGTATGCTGTGAACGATCTTATAGGAAATCTATAAAGTATAACTACCATATTGAGGTAAGGTGGTCAGACCTGAATAGTGTTCCAAAGACTATTCAACCAAGGGTCTGACTTGGATTTCATTCTTGACGTCGTCTGTCAACCTGGCATAACTAATTTGATGAGAGGTATAATCTCATTCTACTCCTCTCTCAAATTGATGTTCTTCTCCTACTTAGAGAGAAGCTAACTTAAAAAGTTAAAGGGCCAAGACTGACGATGCTAACCTCCCTTCATTTCGCAAGAGTAGGATCTTTGAGACACGATGGCATACAATGATATCAATATCTATTATCTTTTATGGTAAATATTTTTACATGGGCCTTGTTTCCTTTTATACAAGTTTTCTCCTCTATATTGTTGATCATTTTAGGGTCTTATTTTGATGTTCATGTGACTCGCCTCTACATACGCGTTTAAGATTTCAACTCCAGTAGCAACTATCTGTTGATTTTATACAGACAATACCTCTGGATATAGGTGCTAGTGATACATTACTTTAGATGACACACTGCGAATTTAAGCTCAATCCTATCGGTATTTTGGATCTACATTTAGAAATATTCAATAAGGTCATTTAGACAATTTTGCATGGACAGATAGTCTAGACATGTGCATTTAATGGCATGCAAATTTAAGAGGGGGAAAATGCACATATGAACAATTAGAAAATAAGGCAAAAAATTCTAATGAAAAACGTACTAAAAACAATTGCACCCGTATTTAGTGTCCAAAGTGTGCGCATTTCAAATTCTCTATGAGGACACCATGTGGGAGAACATAGAAATTGTACGCCTGAAGTTGGGACCAATAGAAGACGATGCGGGACGGAAAGAAGGAGATGAAGAGGGAAAAGAAATTAGGGTTTATAGAAATTTGAAGATGATAAAGAGGATAAAAATTGATTCGAACTTTAACACGAGGAGATCTCTCTCCCACTCTGCACATCACCATGCAAAAAATTCAAAATTGAATAGCACATTAGCATGCTAAACAAAAGGTGTCATTTAATTCAAATCATCATAGTCTCTCTAATCAGATTCAACTATTGGCCTTATATAGGCCCACACACTAAGACTTTCTCAAACATAACCAATATGAGACTAAACACACTAAAAATAAAATAAAATAATTACACAAAAATAGTTATAGTAATCTCCATCATTCTCTCATGCTCAAAAGCATCCATCTCAGTGGTAACAGATAATAGGCACGACCGAGTGAAACTGAACCACCTCTCACATGAATCTTCTCAAGTAGGCCAAAGTGGTGATCGCAGCACTATTACTAAAGAATCACATCGAAACCATCATGGAGGAGGTGGAACTGATCTCCATAATGAGACGGCTGCAAATGACGATAGCTCGAGTAAGGCACATGCTGTAACCAGAGGTGAATCATCCATGCTGAAAGCTAACCTGATAGCAGGATCCCATAAAACGCCGATCTCGCCAGTGATGAGAGCAAACATGTTCAGAACTTTAGTCGAACTTGTACATCGAACGTGTAGGTCTCTCACAATCTTAGGGTGACTCGTAACAATCACTTAACTGTCAACCGTAAATTCCAGCAATATACTATATGGATATGCAAAAATTTTGTAATTACTATTGCAATTTGCTAACTGTTTAGTGGTATCATTATATACAATATGCAAATGCAATGCAGTAGACACTCTAGGCATGACTTCTTATGAAGTGAAAATGAGACATATATAATGCCTAGTAGAATATGCAACAAATTCTGATAGTGAGATACTAAAGTCAGGACACATCTTCAAACACCCACTAAAAGAAGAGAAATCAGAAACTATTAAATGAATCATTGTAAGAAACTCCAAAAGCTGACTAGAAAGAAGACAACTAAGAATAATCACTGCAGATTCAACCCGACTCACGCTCAGCATCACGAGTATCACTATCATGAGTATGAATATCATTATATCAGTAAGTATAGTGGGCTAAAATCAACTCTCACATCTACATCGTCATCGCACACTCAGAAAACTGATGATCCTCATCAAGTATTGGTGTATAGGACTCAACTGTGGTAGTGTCAATAATGCTAGTACCTTGGAAGGAACGAATATATCATCTTCAACCATTGGGTCGTCAACATGCCGACTCTCACTTTGTAATTCTATTCTTTTTAATGCGAAATTGTAATCTCGAGTTAGCTTGAGTATCTGATCAAGCTTTTCTGAGTGACGCTGCCTATAATGCTCGAGAAGGTATTTTTCTAAGTTTGCATTTTAGCTCCTCCTAAGATTATGAAAATTGCGCCTTGTGCAATCTCTACGGATGTCCAATATATTCTAACTGACCCCACTAACCTCATCCTAGCAAATCGGGCTTTACACTCTTCAAATATCATGTACCAGTCAAAGTAATAATCTAAATAATCTAACCAGTCATTGAAAGCCTGAGGGTTATGAAAATCGTCGAATGTGAAATCTTTTATTATGAGTCTACAAGTAAAATCATCTTCGTTATCCCTAAGTCTATAAGTACTCTCATATATACTAGTAGGAGTCTGATAGCGATTATACCCGTTGGACCGCATATTACAAGACAAACTAATTTACGACACAAATGCAAGATCACACAAACAGGCGGATGCAATTGAGAAACCTAGACGCAAACAAAACTATATGCATGGGCTAAAATGACAATTCAAATTTCCAAAAGCTCAAGTTTAAATGCACAGAGATTCAATCCTAAAATGATGACAAAGTGACAAACAGTGATACAAACACTAAAGAAAAGTAAATAACAATTCAGCTAGCAAATTTTAACTATCCAATAATAATTGCTAAGAAATTAACAATTGATAGATCAGCTCAAGTTAGGAATCACCTAAAGGGTGAGTTGTTCACGCCCAAATACAGAGTTCTTTTAAGATCCCTCAAGGAATATCCACATTAGAGAGCTGAAAGTCACCAATCAGGTCCTGAAACAATGGTACTACAAGTTAGGAGAAGACCGCCTTGCAAATCGGGTCTAAAATAGGCTCTAGACTACGGTGTGCACTGCTGTGAAGAGGAATAAGTCGGCTCAATCGTGACTCAGCGAGTATGCCAAGTCACTCACTGGAGTGGCTGCAGTTGAAGTGAGTCTGAGATGGCTCATTCAGTGTTTTAAATGTCATCCGATATTTCTGAAATGTCGGCCGACATTTCGTTTTCAAGCCCTCACCGTCACGACATCCCCACCCGCATTTGAAATGGCGTTTTGAAAAATGTCGGTCGACATTTTGGGAAAAATCCGATATATCAGCCGACATTTTCCCGAAATGTCAGCTGACATTTTGGGAAAAACCCAATATGTTAATTAATCTTGGAAGTTGGAGTAATTGAGAAATTTTAACAATGGATTAGTGAATATATGCAAAATGTTTAAGTTAATTATACATATCCTAAACATATTTATGTAGTTTTGCATAAGTTGTGTATATATTATCTTGATAAGAAATTTTAAATTACATTATTTAGGACATCTAGGATATATATTTGTTATCCTTCATGACGTCTGAAATTTACTAAATGGCCCCGAAATATCTCTGAAATCCGAAATCTGACATCCGATTACGACATCTGACATTTCCCTGATATCTGACATTTAAAACACTGGGCTCATCAGGTTAACTCGATTGAACTAGGTCATGGTGACTCAGTTGGTTTGATCGGTTCAGATCAGAGTGGATCGGGTTCGGGTCGGGTTTGGTTCATCCGACCTAATTCGATTACTGATGGTCAGATCAACTTCAATACCAGATCAGTTGTTGATTCAAATCCGATTGTTAACGAGTCGATAAGCTTTCTTCTTCAACCAAGAACTAGGCCCTAGTAGTAGCGACAGTTCTTTAGCAATCTTATGCCTACGTGGCAGCGAACACGACGGTGAGGGCTGACGAAGGCGATGACTCCAGAAGAGAGAGAAGACCGTGACGAAGTCTGGCAGTGGTGTTGCAGACAGAGGAGGCCTGGATCTTGGCAAGGACTTGTTCGGCAATGATTGGGGGGACTGGATCTCGTTGGCTCTGATGTTAGCAAGGTCAGCAAGGAAGGCGGCGCCGGTGAGGCGAAGATGGCATTGAGGTGAAGACGAGGAAGAAGCGATCAGCAAGAGCTAGCGTCAAGGATGTCGTGGAGGGATGGCATTGACGAGAAGGCGTCGGGTCGAACAGATCGCGGCGGCAGTGGCGTCGCGGTGGTGTTGCGAGCTTGTGGGGGTGGCGGCGATGGTGGTTGACGTTGAGGAAGATATTGGGGGAGCAACGGAGGTTGAAGATGATGAACAATGAGTTTTTTTATCTTCTTTTTCTTTTCTTTTTTATTTCTTTTTATTCTTTTTAATCTTTTTTAAAACTAGAGAAGAGAAAGAGATGAATATATATAGGGTTTGTGGAACTAGAGTTTTGAAAATTTTATGGTGGAGGCTAGGGTTTTATGGAAGTGAAAGATCTTCTTTTGGAGGAAGAAAAGAGGAACAAGATTTTAGATCTGATATCAAACTGATGCAGGACGGAAAGAGGAATGAGATGAAGAGGGAAAAGAAATTAGGGTTTGTAGAATTTTGGAAAAAAAGGGGATAAATATTGATTCGGGCTTCAGCACCCAGGAGATCTCTCTCCCACTCTGCACATCACTATGCAAAGATTCAAAATGAATAGCACATCAGCATGCTAAACAAAAGGTTTCATTTAATTTAAATCATTATAGTCTCCCTAATCAAATACAACTCTTGACCTTATATAGGCCCACACACTAAGACTTTTTCAAACATATCCAATATTAGACTAAACACACTAAATAAACAAAATAAAATAACTCCAAAAAATAGGAAGAACAATCCCCATCAGAAGGACTTGGACTAATGCATAAATCTCACCTGACCAGGAAATTCCTATAACATCTTCCGCAACCTACCAGCACTAAAATTAGTCCAATCTCCCGAGAGTAAATTCTTAGAACCCTTAAGAATGCCTTACATTACTAAACCTCGCAATCTTTTGTATTTAACTATGAATATAATGTTTACACCAGATTTATACCAGATTTCAAATAAAAAGCACTTCACAGGTTGTCCCAAGGCTCTTCATCTTAATAACTTCCAGGCTTCCACTCACCGTACAATGAGCAAATGATACATGTGCAATAAATTATAATAGAAATCATACATTCCATACCCATTAACAAGTTAATGTTTGTCCCATAACCAGAAAAAGAAGAAGTGGTTGTCACTTGTCACAGCTCTCGCTATTCTGGCTGTATCTTAATGTCCAAAATTTTCAAATGTCATAAGCTTGTTGTTGTTTTCGGAGGAGCACTAAAACCAACAAAAGAAAGAAAGCACAAAAAACAGGAAATGCTTGGTTAGAAATGTGAGACAATAATGTTATATAAATAACCAATTAAATAGAATTTTTTTAAAATTCATGCCATCTAGCAGCTCTGTATCATAGTATATATGTATATAAAATGAACCCAAGCATAGTTCTTTCTCGCTAACGGTGAACGTTTTCATTACATTTCTCTAACAACATGATCTAAATACATATTAACTTTCTATATACAAAGATTAATCTTTCGTTATGAAGATAATCATGTGATCAAAGGTTGAAACCGCTAATGTGATATAAGCCTGTATTCTAAACTTTCTTTATTGTATATTAGCACAAAAGCTTAACAGTTTTTTGGAGTAGTAAGAGCAAGAAAATCTTACATATCCGATGATTAGACTTGTCATTGCAGTAAAACCAAATTCTCAGACAAGCTGGTATCCAAAAACTCTCTCCCGGCCATAACGTGCATGCAAAGGGCAATGCATATTGTTGCAATAAGCATTGATTTGGCGCCAACATACCTCATCACTTCCAAACCCCTCTCAATCACCTCCTCACAGACAACATTGGCTCCCCATTTCATACCATTGTAAATCTTCCACATTACAAATTCAAGAAACGATTTCACCGTCTCACATGTCACTCTCCCCGTCATATCAATAACGAGTCTCCTATTCCTCGGGACTGCCAATGTCGATGAAACCTGGTTCACCCACCTACCAATTTCCTTAATCCTCTCATCAGAAGATCCCTTTTGGTGCAATGCTTGCTCCTCTTGGTGATAAGAGGTCAGCACTAGGTGCGAAGTTTTGATAAGGGTTTCCACCGCACCATTACAGACCGAGACCACCAAATCCTTCACCTTTACTTCATGACTAGGGTTCGTGAGGCCAGAGAAGAACTCATCATATGTATTGACATTCATTGTCTTCTCGAGGTAAACCGCAACTGCATTGCTCACAAAGATTTGAATGCACTCAGTGATCAGATCCCTGTTCTCATCATCATGAATCAAATCAAGCCACGAAGAGGATGAGATTGGGTTCTCGTTCTCGTTCTCGTTCTCGTTCTCGTTCTCATGCTCATTCTCATCCTTCTGATCACCGCTTGAATAGAAAGCTAACACAAGATTCTTAGCAAAGCTTCCGGCAACAACAGACACAAATCCTGATCCCACCGGAGAGAACAACTTATCCAATAGCTTATCCGAGAATCCAGGTTCGGATCCGGATCCGGACCCGGACCCAGACGACTCGAAACCTTTTATGACTCCGACAGTCAAAGCTTCGGCAACCATAGAAACGGAGCCGGAAAACTCACCGGACCGAGCGAGCTTGGAGAATTGCTTCAGGCTGTTGGGGACCTCGTCAGAGTTCGATCGGAGGTAGCGGTTAAGGTCGGTGGAGAGGAGATTAACGGTGTCCGCGGAGGAGGACACCGCGTTGGCGACCGCGATTAGGCTTTTGAGGAGGCTAGTGAGTTTCCAGCGTTTCTGCGAGATTGAGGGGTGGTGGTAGAGTTTGTAGGCGCCGTAGAAGGAGAGGCCGGCACCGGCGATGAGGAGAAGATGCTTTCGCCTCCGGCAGAGAATATCGAGAGACATCGGAAGAGGTTTTTTGGGTGGTGAACGAATTAGGGTTTTCAAATTAGGGATTGAATTTTGGAATGGGAATTGGGATTGCGATTTTCCCGGAATAAGAAAAACACGAACCAATGACAAATTCAGAATCCAAGGGCATTTGGGGAAGATGCAGGGGATGTTTGTTTCGTGCAAAAGAGATCGTAAAAAGAGTGATGGCTTAGAGCTCAATTATAATTTTAAAATTTGTTTATCAGTTATAATTATCATGTTTGTGTGGATCAATTATAATTACGATGTGAGTTTGAATCGTAACTCATAAAGATTTACGCAATCTAACTATCACCCACGTACAATTTAATTATCACTCACTTATAACTCACTTACAATTAATTTTATGCTCATGTAAATTTGTATTATTTTCTTATATTAATATTATTGTTTTTAATATTTAATATTTTTAGTATTCATTTACAATATTTAAACTTTTTAAATCACGAAATAGTTAATTTTATAGTCAACTTTTTCACTTACGACTTTCACATTGCGACAATCAAAGACCGCAAAACACAATACATTTTCTCACTTACAACTTTATATTACCAATCAAACACTGTAAAACTTACATGCATGTAACTCATTTGTAACTGTAAAAGAGTTTACCAAATAACTCCTTACAAATTCCGGTCGATTACGACAACCAAACAGATTCATAATCAAAACCAACGAAGAGAGGTTCTCCCGTGAGTCTTTTTACAAGTTTTGTTTGTTCATCCCGATTGTCCGTCTCCCATTGTTGACACTCTAAAAAAGACAAGACTCTTAACTAACTTGAACAAGGTCTAACTTGTTGACATTTACAAAAGACAAGCTGACGATCAGTTTTCGCCCATCCCAGATGGACGAATCAGCGACTTGGACCCTACTGATCCGGTGAAGCAGACAGTAAGCCAAGATTGCCTTTGAAAATACCTAAGCAGATCTAGAGACACTAAGTTAGCTCAATACTTAGTCTCACATGAGCCTAAGGGATAAGTAATCGCACGAGAGGCTAAGTTTGCTTAGCTCCACAAGAATTCCATGATAGCTCCGTCATGAGCTAACTTATAGCTTTGCGAGTTTTCCATAACTCCGCATAGAGCTGGCTGACAGCTTCGCTTGACGCTCTACAGAGCCGCGCAAAAAGGGCCAACTTGTAGCTTCGCTGAGAGCTTACTTCTAATTTCGCCATAAGCTTCTCTTAGCTCCGCTACAAGCTTATTAGACTAGTCCTGTTGCAGGTCTTTTATGGTCATTTTCTACCAATCAAATCTCCAGATGAGATCATTGTGATTGAAAATCAAATTTGACAGTTGCTTGTCATGATCTCTTAACTCCCCCAATCAGTTGAGAAGATTAAGGGAGATTTCTCAATTAGCTGGAGAGGATCAAGGGAGCATCTTGTAAAATCACCTAGAGGGGGGTGAATAGGTGATGGCTAATCTAATGGTCACAAAATGCGGAATTAAAAACTATTATGACCTAAACAAACTATTGAAACTAAACACCACGCATAACACAAGAGTGTAGCCGAATTCCCCGTGAAGGGCTCTGGACTAACTCCTCAAGATTCCTCTAAATAAGAGTTGAGGTGCCGCGTTGGCTCTCTTGGTTGAATACAAGTGTTAGCAAACAATCCCTAAGCATATATCAATTAAGCACAATATGTATATCAAGCATATAAAGATGAGCACAATAAAAGCATGCAAGATATAAACAAGTAAGGGAGAGAGAGAAAGAGCAATCGCAAACACAAGGGATTTGTTTCGAGGTTCGAGCACCCTTGCTCTACATCCCCGCCTTCACACTTGAAGGATTTCCACTATAATCGATCCCACCGGATCACTCGGTGCCGCAACACCTACAAGCTCCCAGACTCCCTAGTCGTACACACCGCAAGCTCTCTAGCTCGCCGAGGCCGCACCTCAAACACCGAGTTCACACACGAACCCGAAAACACCGCGAACACACTTGTCCGCCTCCTCAAAGTACAAGAAATGATCTCTGGTGATCTAAACACTTTGATCACCAATAAACACTCTCACAACAAAACCCTATAGGTAGATATAGCAATGGATAGCTCAAGTGTTGGTGTGAGAAAAACTAGGATGGAAAATATGGAGGAAAACTCAAGAAATCCTCTTTTAAACACTCTTGATAAAAACTCTCTTTTGATTTGGAAATGAAGCTCTAAAACAAGTGGATATAACCACTGAAATGAGTGGGAAAAACTAGCCCAAAACTATTCTTGAGATCTTGTAGAAAACAGCCCAAAATGGCCCAATTTATAGGGCTCCAAAACTAGCCGTTGGAGGCCTGACAGAACTGTCGGTCGACCGGCCGGGTCGACCGGCAACCGTTGGGGCTGCGGTCGACCGGTCGGTCGACCAAGGCCAGGATACAGAGAGCACAGCTCTCTGTCCGGTCGACCGGTCGGTCGACCGAGGACTTTCAAGAGAGCAGAGCTCTCTGGACGGTCGACCAGGTCGGTCGACCGGCCCTCCTGTCAAAACTGGTGTGCACGTCTGTGCACGTCGGTCGACCGCTCGGTCGACCGCCTTCAGGCTTCGGTCGACCGGTCGGTCGACCGGCTGAAGCCAGGACAGAACTGTTAAGGGATTAAAAACTTGGTCTTTTTGTTGAAATAAAATCCCATAAATTCACAAAAAAACTACAAAAATAGTTTTACCAATATACTTTGATAAACAAACATGCTTGCACAAAATCAAGACATGTTACAAATAATTGGACTATTTTGTAACTTGAAAAATTAGCTCAAATGAAAAACTGTATTTTCCAAAGTAGATTTCCAAAACTTTTTTTTCTTAAAACTTGGTCAAACACAAAAACAAGATATTTAAACTCATTTGAAGCATAGTGTGTATGGATATGATCCACTACACAAACATGGTGAAATATCTATATTTTGATTAAAACTCTAAAAACGATTTTGGTTAAAACATGTAAACTAGAGTACCAAAAACCAAACCGATATTTTTCTAAAGAAAAACTCTTTTATAAAAACAAACTAAATCAAGAGTGTGTGTGGTAATATATACTTGAGCAATCTACCAACTATTCTATCCTTTACATTTTATCTAAAAATAAAATCTTCTAAAACAAACCTAGACACAAGTCTTCATCTTCTTGAAGCCTTCTTGACTTGGTCCAAACACCGTGCAAGCTCCAAAACTTGACTTTAAATCCTTTGTTGAAATATGCACCTACTAAGATCTTGAACATAAATCTATCACTAATAAACACAAGATTATTAGTACAATAACTACATGAGTTGATCATCATCAAAACTAGAGTGATGGGCCTTTGGGCCAACAATCTCCCCCTTTTTGATGATGACAAAACTCATGGAGTTATATATGCATGGATTAAAGTAAAGCTTCAAGGAAGCTCCCCCTTAACTCATGCATAACAATAAACAATAAGATATGGCAATGAAGCACATAAACTACCTAAACATGTATGCAAATATATGGAGATAAAACATGCCAATCAAGCATAAAACAAATCAAATCTTTTTCTCCTATTTGCAAAACAAAACATATATGCATAAACATAAATACTACTCCCCCTTTATGAATAAAGTAAGGAAAACATGCATATATATACCAAATACTTCTCCCCCTTTTTGTCAATCATCAACAAAGGGGTTAAAGTAAAAAAAAAACCAACAAATTTTTCTCCCCCTTTTTGTCATAAACAAAGAGATCAATAAGGGGTGAAATCAAAGCAATCAAATAAAAGGTATATTGCGATATACATTCATGAAAAGGAAGACGCTAAGTTAGCTTCCCTACATATATGCATTACATGAAGAAGGGATGACAAACCCCAATTCACATAACACATAATCTGTAATGCATAAGAGGAGATGTGAAGCTCCCCCTACACACGTGTATCACATAAAGAAGAGTTGTTAATCTCCTCAATACAAGATACACTCAACATGAATCTATGGGTCTATTTGGTTGTCGTAACTGGCCGTAATCGTAGTTGTAATTGGTAAAGTCTTTTACAATTGTAAATGAGTTACATGTATGTAAATTTACGGTGTTTGGTTGGTAATATAAAATTGTAAAGTGGAAAGTGTATTGTACTTTACGGTGTTTGGTTGTCGTAATGTATAAGTCGTAAGTGAAAAGTTGACTACAAAATTAACTATTTGGTGATTTTAAAAGTTTTAATATGCAAATAAATATTAAAAAAGTTAAATATTAAAAAAATTTAATATTAATATAAAAAATAATACAAATTTGTACGACCACAAAAATTAACTGTAACTGGGCTGTAAGTGAGTGATAACTGGGTTGCAAGTGAGTGTTAGTTGAGTTACGTAAGTCTTTTACGAATTACGGTCCAAACAAACGCCGTATTTGTAACTGGGTAGTGAGTCATTTATGAATTACGGAGTTTTACGCGAAACAAACGACCCCTATATGTAGAAGAGATGTTAACTCCCCTTGCATATAGGCAATACACATCAAAAATATTTTGATTTTTAATTGTTCAAACAAAAGTTTGAATTTTTCTCAATAAAACAAATTTTGAGATATCATAGTAATTTATAAAAAATTTTAAAGTACCACTTGTAATCAAATTTTAAGATACCAATTGTAAAAAAATCATGTTGATACCAATTGTAAATAAACATTACAAATTTTGAATTTTTCAAATAGGCAATACATATTGATACCAATTGTAAATTTATAACAAATTTGAAATAGAAACATATTGATATCAAAAAGCCATGCATAAGCTTTATTAAAAGTCAATGAGATACCAATTGAAAATAGAGTTTTAACTTAAGCTTGGCATAACTTTGTGCTTTAAATATATAAAATAATTGTAAAGCAAGCACACGAAAATCATATATATGTATGAAAAGAGAATACAATAGCAATTGATATTATGAAAATAATGAAGCATACATATATAGAAAACAAAATATAAGATATACAAAATTATCAATTAGATACCAATTGAAAAGATCCAATGATACCAATTGAAAATAACAATGTAAATCAAGTATATAATCATAACCTTCCACCCATTATATGCTCAAGATAAAAGATTTTCCAATAAAGCTTACAAGGCATACTCGTCCATCGATCCTCCCATAAATGGGTAGGAAGGGGTTTCGAAAATAAGGTTTGAAAACATTATAGTGTGAAAACCACTACCAAATGAAGAATAATTAACTAGTTAAAAGAAATTTTTGAAAAACTAGTTAAAGATCCTTCAAAAATATGAAATCAAATCATATGTTTTCATGAATCATACCAAATACACAAAAGTTGACACTCAAATCAATAAAGCTCAAAAATATGTTCATGAAATAAGGTCATGACAAAAAAAATGAAGTGTGTGTGTTCAATAATCATGTAAATAGCATTTTCATAAAAATAGTCGATAAGGCTCAAAGCAAATATCATTTTATCAAACAAAACAAAATGAAAAATCATTTTTCATTGAAACATAAACTTCTAGGTATATGTATGATTTATCCAAAACTAATAATATGCATACATATCCAAATATAAAAGAGTCCATTAAAGTATTTGCATGAAGGCAAGAGACTCACGGGTATACATGTATATTTATTAGATTTGAATACAAAAATAGCATACATGAAGCAAAACATAAAAATAGGCAAAACAAGTATAAATGAGAGAATTATCAAAACTAGCCTATACATGTGCATAAAGTGAGTACGAATGAGCAATGAAGTGCAAACGTATATGATCAAATGTTGCTCACATTTGTCCATGTATAAATACGAGTTTTGACAAAAAACTACATTTAAAACTACTTATATACCACATGAAGCACAAAAAACAAATGAACATGCTAAAAAATTCATATATGAATAGGCACGTAAATAAAATAGGAGTTAGAGATAGTTACCAAACAAAAGAACTATGCTCTAATTCTCCAAACATGTGGTCGTCCCACCAAAAACTCCTGATAGCGGTGCATCAATTCTATGTCTTCAAGTCCATGTGCATCCACCATCAAGGCACCAAATCTCTCACGTCGTGTGAGAGCCCACACCTACATCAAATACAAATGGTGGGGATTTTGGTACCATTTTCTTTTGGGACCTTGGGGTTAGTCTTATAAGGAACCCAAACATTTTTCTTAGCAAATTTAAAAACATTTATCTTATCATAACAAAATTTTGCTAAATGGCCTTTGCGGCCACAATGTGTACACTTGTACACCTTAATATGCATATGTGTTATTTGTGATCGTGGTGTGCAAAATGTGCATATGCATGATGAGGATGATGTGCATGAACATGTGGAGTTTATTTCTTTGAAAATAAGGTCTCCAATCTCTTATGATTAAAAGCACATTTGCTCAGGTTGAGCTTAAACTATTAATTTTATTTTCAAAAGTTTAACTTCATTTTGATCAATAGAAGTAGTGGCATGTAAAGCATGATCAAAAGTCTTTTTCTTTTTAGAAACATTTTCTTTTTCTTTTTCAACAATTTTTCTTTTTTAAAGAGTTGTTTTCTTGAAAAGCAATTTCTTTTTGTTTTTCCACCAAAAAGACTTTATTTTCAAATAGTGTTTCCTTCACAAAGATCATTTAATTGGACATCAAGGAAACATTCTCATTTTTCAAAATCTCATTTTCTTTTTCAATGCATGCAACCTTATTTCTAATGAATCATTTTCTTTAACATGCAATCAAATTCTTTTTCAAATTTTATTATCTTTCTAAGCATGTCATATTTTCCTAAGAGTTGTTGACAAAAACAGCAAGCTCATCATATGACATGTTATCTTCATCTACCTCGGATTCGGTAGTTACCTCAAGGGGGTTATCCCCTTGGACCATGTAGCACAAGTGAAAGTGTCACTTCCAACATCCGAGCGCTCCCGCATAATATAGATCTTTTCGCCAAGGAGATGAGGGTATTCCATGTTACAAAAGCCGAATCAATGTTAGAAACCCTAGATAAATAATCATCATTTAGGGTACTCTTCAAAGCATGTAGGGCTTTTGCATTAGCTCAAAATTTTTGCCATTTAAACAATATGAATCTTTAGTTGTGGCAAAATAGACATGGATGCCTAGGGCTTTGAGGTACAAAGACATCTAACCTTCCAAGTTTGGATGTTAAGGATGTCAAAGATGGGAGGTGACATGAAGCCATGATGTGTGTGCAAAATATTGTGATTAGCCTAAAAAAGAGGATCTTTAACTCTAGGTTGTAAGACCCAAATCAAGAGCACTTGGCTCTGATACCAATTGTAAAATCACCTAGAGGGGGTGAATAGGTGATGGCTAATCTAATGGTCACTAAATGCGAAATTAAAAACTATTATGACCTAACAAACTATTTAAACTAAACATCACGTATAACACAAGAGTGTAGCTGAATTCCCCGTGAAGGGCTCTGGACTAACTCCTCAAGATTCCTCTAAATAAGAGTCGAGGTGCCGCGTGGCCTCTCTGTTGAATATAAGTGTTAGCAAACAATCCCTAAGCATATCAATTAAGCACATATGTATATCAAGCATATAAAGATGAGCACAATAAAAGCATACAAGATATAAACAAGTAAGGGAGAGAGAAAGAGCAATCGCAAACAAAGGGATTTGTTTCGAGGTTCGAGCACCCTTGCTCTACATCCCCGCCTTCACACTTGAAGGATTTTCACTATAATCGATCCACGGATCACTCGGTGCCCGCAACACCTACAAGCTCCCGGACTCCCTAGTCCGTACACACCGCAAGCTCTCTAGCTCGCCGAGGCCGCACCTCAAAACCGAGTTCACACATGAACCCGAAAACACCGCGAACACACTTGTCCGCTCCTCAAAGTACAAGAAATGATCTCTTGGTGATCTAAACACTTTGATCACCAATAAACACTCTCATAACAAAACCTATAGGTAGATATAGCAATGGATAACTCAAGTGTTTGTGTGAGAAAAACTAGGATGAAAATTATGGAGGAAAACTCAAGAAATCTCTTTAAACACTCTGATAAAAACTCTCTTTTTGATTTGGAAATGAAGCTCTAAAATAAGTGGATATAACCACTGAAATGAGTGGGAAAAACTAGCCCAAAACTATTCTTGAAATCTTGTAGAAAACACCCCAAATGGCCAATTTATAGGGCTCCAAAAACTAGCCGTTGGAGGCCTGACAGAACTGTCGGTCGACCGGCCCGGTCGACCGGCAACGGTCAGAAATTCCGAACGTTGGGATGCGGTCGATCGGTCAGTTGACCGAGGCCAGGATACAAAGAGCACAGCTCTCTGTCCGGTCGACCGGGGACTTTTCAGAGAGC